>MPNW01000463.1:23109-43109 GCA_011800805.1 Hirudo medicinalis
AGTGGACTCCTAATTTGGGTCGTTGATCGGTCGAGAATGTCGATGGCAGTGAGTGTGGTACTAATGGGAATAGTTAACGTCGGTGTTGTTGTTGTTGTTATTATTGTTGTTGTTGTTGTATTGTTGTTGTTATTGTTGTTGTTAGTGTTGTTGTTGTTGATATTGTTACAATTGTTGCCGTTGTTCCGCAGGTGTTGTCAGATTCTTCAAAGCTTCAAAAAAGGAATGAATGATTGGAGGAGGGCATCAGAAATTCATCCTTGAAGGCCAATGATTTATCGCTCCATTCATCAATGTTGGGGAGTTTAGTGTCCTCTGTAGTAATTACAGACTTTAATAATAATAATAATAACAACAATATTAATTATTATTAATAATAATTAGTATTATATAATAATTATTATTAATCATGATAATTAATAATAATAATTATAATAATTAGTATTATATAATAATTAGTATTAATCTATAATATAATATGATATTATATAATCATATATAATATATAATTAATATTATTAGTCTTTAATTATATCTGATTAATAATTAATTATTGTTAATTGTTATTAATTACGACTAGTTAAGTATTAGTTACTACTAATTAATAACTATTAAATATTACTAATTAGCTATTATTAATTATTACTGAGTACTTATTGTTAATTAGTTTTTATTAATTAGTAATTTTAATTAGTTATATTATATTATTTTTTATATTGGAATAAAATTAATTATTATTATTATTAATCACATCATCATCATAACAATCACCATCATAATTACTTTGCACTACACTGCAGCTTATTATTATTAATATTAATATTATTGTTGTTGTTGTTATTATTATTATTAATAATAATATTATTATTATTATTATTAATAATAATATTATTATTATTATTATGATTATTATTATTATTATTATTATTATTATTATGTTATATTTTTTTCTCTATTCCACCCTCTGGGTGACAACACGCTTTATTGGCAGTGACAACTTTATTTTGCACGATGTCGAAACATGTTTTCTTTTTCTTGGCATAATATTTGCAATAATTTTATTGAAATACTATAATTTTAGTGTAAAATGTACTTAATATTTGACATTAATTTTGTTTACTAATTTTTCAATATATTTCAGATTGGATTATGATTGGATTTTAAGTTGGTGTGTTTGAAATGTCTTTAAAGACATTTTGACATTAAATAAATGCTAGTAACATAAAATCATATCTAATTAATTAATGTTTAATTGATATCATAAATGTCGTAAATACATCACTTAATCGTCATCACATCATCTCTTAAATTCATCGTTAATTTATCGCATCACATTCATTCTTACTTTTATAACATCACATTCATCGTTAATTTATCGCATCACATTCGTCCTTACTTTATCGCATCACACTCAACATGTTGAACGTTTAAATCAGCACAGGTGAACTCCTTAAATCCTTTCGAGCGAGCGATAAATGGCCGACGATGCGAGCACATCACGTGATCATTGTAACACCTGATGGCGACGGGGATCTGTGGACGGAGCTGTTTGGAATGCATGGAGGATTAACTGTGATTGCCTGGAAAATGGATCGTAGGCCTGCTGATGGAGATAAATTCTTCTCCACAGATTGCAGAGGATTATTATTATTATTATTGTTATTGCTATTATTATTATAAAACGTTATTTGGAAATTATTGAATAAATGAGGAAATATTAATAATACGTTCAACAATTTTAATATATTGTGGTCATTAGTGTTTTTAAATTAAAATTTTGTTGTTCAAATAGCAATAATGAATATTATTCAATAAATTCATTAATTATTATCAATGTAATGCTCAAATTTTAACTTTAAATTATTAAATCATAAACATCCTTAAAGGGAATTTATTGAAATGTATTTATTAATGAAATGTATTTATTATTGAAATGTATTTATTATTGAAATGTATTTATTATTGAAATGTATTTATTATTGAAATGTATTTATTATTGAAATGTATTTATTATTGAAATGTATTTATTATTGAAATGTATTTATTATTGAAATGTATTTATTATTGAAATGTAAGTTCTGAAAGATGCTTCTGCTTATATTCTTCATTTAAGATTTCATTTCAAATCCGGTTTTAAAGTTTAGAGAGCAAAACATTTTTTATGATGACCTTTGCCAGCAAAGGGCTTGACCTTTGAACCATCTTCGTTGGGATGACCTTAATATAATTATTGCGTAAAATTCTCAAACAAAAATAAAAGTAATATTTCTTATTAAAATATATTTTAGAATAATCGCCGTAATGTAACGTAATCCAGCCTGCATCTTAATTTGTCCTAAATAATGTCTAAAAATAAATATTCAAAATTATTTTCGAAAAGAAATGAGTTTATTCCAAAAGTACTTCCTCCTTAGTTATTACTCCGGGGTCACACAATCAAATGTTCAGTATCGAGTGATGGGGGGTGCATTAATGAGATCAAGTCTGACCTCTCCTCTCCCTCCCCTCTCCCTCCCCTCTCCCTACCCCCCCCCCAGAGAAAAAATATTTCACGCTTCATTATCTCCAATCTCCCTCGACATGGTGATGTTTGAGACACCTTCAATCAATGCATCCGGAATTTTACGAACAAGAATTGATTGAATGTTTGCACTGATTAGTTTCGACTCGTTTTTGAAATGTTTTAGTGTAATAAACTTTTTATTATTTATCATATTTATTTTGTATTATGTTATTATTATAATATCATTGTGGTATTATTACATTATTATTATGTTATTATTATGTCATATTTATTATTTGCTATAATTGTAAATTAATTTTTATTATCATTCTAAAAATGTCGAGATATTTAACCACCGTCATAATTTCAATTTATTTATTTTACTAATTTTAATGTATTTATTATAATTTCCATTTTAAATATGCATGTAAGTGCTTAAAGGTTCAGGTGGAATTTCAAGTCCTACCGAGGACGTGAGATTCCATCAACCTTTATGAACTTCTTCATCTGAAGTTGACGTAAGTCTCAAGATTTTAAAAACACTTCTTTGAAATAGATTTTAAAAACAGTTTTTAATTGATCGAAGCAAAAAATAACAAAACAAGAGCAACAAAAACTACTTGTGCTTTTGACAAGGATTTGTCAGCAACAATAACACCAACACCAACAACAACAACAACAGCTGCATGAACATTTCGTAGATACAACGACATCACGCGATGTCATCCAACCAATCAGACGAAGGATGAAAACATCGTCAAATAGTCGAATTAATTTTAATCCCCCCGCAAAAAACGGATTTTCCAAACTTTGTTTCAACAGGATTTTTTTCACATTTTGTCCGGATAGCAAATAATTTATCTAAATTGCAAATAATTTATTTATAATGCAAGGTTAAACACGCTCAAATTAAAGAATTCCAAACGAAAATTCCATCGAGCAATTGAAGAAATTGAATGCAGTTTCTTGAAATAAAATTGTTGACCAAGCTTCTTTTCCACTGCCTTTGTGAGGAGTGAAGGATTTTACAAGATTCTCCGAATGAGAATCAAATTTGACATTTTTCTTCAAAACTAAAAAATAAAGAAACAAGAATAAAAACAAAAATAAAAACAAAAATAAAAATAATCCCAAAAAAAACAAATACAAAGATGGAATGTCGAAAAGCATCGTGACAAAGCGTCTGAGGTGAGTGAATCTGAAAATTGAGAGAAAATCACGTTCGAAAGAATTTATTCTAAAAATCAACTTTCACACATTTTTTGTTCTTCTTCCCAAAACATCGTCCAACTTGAACTATTGCAATGGTAAATATGATAATATCTTCAACAAGATTCGAAGTGATGACTTCACTCGTTCAGATTTAATAGATTCATTCGCCCACCTCATTTTTGACATCAACCGCTCGCCAAAATCAATGCAATGAAACGTTCCAATTAAAGTTCTTGCTGCTGTTGTTGTTGTTGTTGTTGTTGATGATGTTGTTGTTGTTGATGTTGTTGCTGTTGTTGTTGTTGTTGTTGTTGATGTTGTTGTTGTTGTTGTTGTTGATGATGTGTATTGTAATCATTGTGTATTGTAATCATTGTATATTGTAATCATTGTGTATTGTAATCATTGTATATTGTAATCATTGTGTATTGTAATCATTGTGTATTGTAATCATTGTATATTGTAATCANCTCACCAAATTAAGTCCAAGACTATCAACCTTTTTGTCAAAGGTCAGATGTATTTATTTACTTTTTATTATTTGTAATTGTTATTATTATTATTATTATTGTTGTTGTTGTTGTTGATGTTGTTGCTGTTGTTGTTGTTGTTGTTGTTGATGTTGTTGTTGTTGTTGTTGTTGATGATGTGGATGTTGTTGTGCAGACAATTTTTCGTTGCATGTGGATTTATTTTGTTGTTTCTCTTAATTCCATTGTTTATTTTCATAATCATGCAATAATTACAAATATTTAATTATAATTTCATAATTATACGATAATTGCAACTATTTATTAATTATTTATCAATTTATTAATAAAACTTTGAAAAAAAGCTTATTTCTTCACTTGTATGCTAACAAGTCTCTAAATTGTTAAATTTAAAATAATAACAATAATAATAATGATAACAATAATAATAATGATGATAACAATAATAATAATAATGATAACAATAATAATAATTCGTAATAAGAATTTCAAATAAAAAATATTCAATGGCAAGTATTTCGACGCTGAAGAAGTCGACGACACGTTGACTTGAATTTTGTGAAGTCATCATCGTCTGGCGACAAGAACTGCAAGAGCTTCAACAAAATCAAAACAAATTTACCAGTAAAAATTGGGTTAATAAAGGAAATTATTGTATTAAGAATAAATAATATTACTGGATTACTGGTAAATAACTGATCTCTTGTAATACAAATAAGTAATAATTTCGTGACAAATAAATAATAATGTCATGAATAAATGGTACATTGTTAAATCATATTATTATTATTATTATTATAAATTATATCATTACAAATAAATAATATTATGTAATAGAAAACTTCAATGTTCGTAATGTTTGAGCAGTAATTAAATGCTGAGCCGTTAACAATTTCAAACAGAATTTCTTGAGCATTCAAAACCCAGAAGTACCTGACGGACAGGGACATTCCTCACCCTCCAGACCAGAGATAAACTTCCCACTGGATTCAAGAAACCTCCCAAGAAAATCCGGTGGAGTGATCCATCACATCGGCGGCCAACCTCACCCCCACCATTCATTTGAGTGACCTTCAGGGTCAATGAGGCCATCGATGTCGATGACCTCTGGGCTGCGAGCGATCATCCGAGTTTGTCATTGCTTGGTTCGTTCGCTGTTCTTGTTTATGAATATGAGAAAGTGATACGTTATCTAATAATTATATTATTAATAATTATTATAATGTCATAATTATGATATTTTATTAAATATTATTTTTCTAGACATTAAAAGTTAATCTTTGCTCGGCTCAGTTTTCAGTTGCCCTTCTTATGACCATTTGGATCTGTAAGCATTTATTGTGATAGTATTATGTATATAATATGATAATATTATGTATACATTATGATAATAATATGCATACATTATGATAATATTATGTATACATTATGATAATATTACGCATACATTACGATAATCTGAAACTCATGTAATGATAGTATTATGTATACATTATGATAATATTGCGCATACATTACGATAATCTGAAACTCATGTAATGATAGTATTATGCATACATTATGATAATATTATGCATACATTATGATAATCTTAAGCACACATGCTATATTGTAATGACAAATATGATAATATTGTACAATTCTTTATTGTACATTACTTAACAACTTATCATTTGAGCAGAGATATACCCATATTCCGACTTATATTTTCGTATTGAACTTCACAGTGTTTGTGTTTGTGACTCCACAACAAACCATTTACCTGCCAATGTTTGACCTTCGTTGATGTCGCTCCTGTTGGTTTCAATTTATTGCAATTAATTGGTGGAGGTTGTTAATCACTGGTGATTCGTGACACGATCGTCGATGTGAGTGGACCGCTGATGCGATAGCAAAATTAATCCAAATAAGGCAAATAGTTTTTCTGACTTCCCCACTTTTGCGAGCGATTTGTTTCATTCAATTCATTTAGATATTCAATTAATCAGAAAATAATTTTAAAAAAAAACTAAATCATTCAAAATCTATTACAAAATCACAATAAATTGAGCAACAAACCATTTAAAAGAACGTTGCAGATTAAGTAAAACAATTTAAATGAAATAATAAATCATTGAGAATTAAATTTTAAAAAATAACATCTCGACGGCATCTCCCCGCTGAAACATGTCACCAAATCCAATTTGAGATGCTGAGTCATTCCTAAAAAATTTCTTTTTGAGCACTCAACTGAGAAGTAATATTTCAGCACTTTTAGCACTTTTTCTTTGGTGACTTTTATTTTTATTTTTCTGCTTAAAAGAAGATCCTTTTGGATGATAATAGTAGTATTAATAGTATTAATGGTAGAATTAATAGTATTAGTAGTAGAATTAATAGTATTAGTAGTAGAATTAATAGTATTAATAATATTAATAACAGGATTAATAGTATTAATAATAGAATTAATAGTATTAATAGAAATTTACAAAAACTCAAAGCGTTGTCCTCAGCACAGAATGGAGAACAAAATTTGGAAATCTTCTATCAAAGAATTCTTGCAACATTATCAGAGATGCTTCAATTGAAAAACGAGAAATGAAATACACATATATTTATAAATAAATAATAAAAAATACACGATAATATACGATGTAATCAATACACATTAATGATGAACATCGAGCAAGAGAAAAGATTCAGTCAGATTCAAGGTAGAATCACTTGGACATCTGTCGGTGTCTTCCTTACCTTCAGCACTTTGAGAAGACATCAACCATGGAAGTGGCCTGGAATGACTTCCACAACGCTCAGAAACATTTTCATTTCAGGATGAACTTGAGATGAGAGTTTAAAGTTCTGTCTGAACTGAACTGATGAAACGTACGACCATTTCGATTGCACTTCATAATTTTTTCAATCTGCTTCTCAGAGAATCGAAAAAAATTAAGTAGATTTATTTTCTATTTTTCATAAATAAAAGTGCAAAAGATGCAAATGCTTTTTAGCGAGGAAAGTCACGTATTTGAATTTAATGCTTAAATTTTGTGAATAATAAATATTAATTCCTGCCATTAATTGGAAATTTAGAAACCCAGAGAAATCCAAGTCGAATTTAAACATTGAAAATGCAGAAAATAAAGGACTTCCATAAAGTCGTTCACGGACCGAGAATCAAAACTAAGCGAAAATTCGCGTGTTGCAATAAAAAGCAATTTCTTTAAAAAGTGATAAAAAATACTTCAAAACAAAATCCATGCAGACGTAGAAGGCCATATTTTGTGTTCACGGCGATGATGAATTATTGTCACGTTGTTGGATTACATTTCCAAGCTGAACGATGATGGATTTCGATGTTTTTTCACTTAATTTCTTGAATTTAAATTTATTAACGTCTTAATTCGAACCTTTAAAATGACAATTTGTGGACAATTTATGGACGGATTGGAAACTACATCCGATGATTTTCTGCTTCTTTTTCGTTCAAATGAATTTAAAAGAGTTTAATAAGAACTTAATGTTTAAAAAAATTCAATTACTTTTCTTTATAATTCCAAGGAATAAATTCTGAGAAAAAATTGAAATAAATTTGAATTTTGAAATTTTTTTAAATAAATCGCAACTTCGTAATGATTCTTGATTTTTAAATAGTCGAGTAATTATAATAATATTTATTACAATATATATATTTATAATAATATTTGTCATAATTGTTATTAATTATTATTATTATTATTGCAACTTAATTATAATTGAACGCCAAGCAGATAATCTTGAATAAAAATTAATTTATACAATAATTCATCAAAAGATAATTTCTGATTTACTAAGAAGAGGATGACATCGCAAATCATGCTTAAAACTCGTCAAGTTCAGGAGTGACTTTACCGCGAATTATGATTTCAAACGAATTATGATGATGATTATGAACTGTATTATCTAACATTTATTTTTTTATTCTAAATATATATAATATATAAAAATATATATAATTATATACAAATATAACTATATATATATATATTATATAAAAATATATAAATATATATTATATAAAAATATATAAATATATATTACATAAAAATATATAAATATATATTATATAAAAATATATATAATTACATAGATATATATAAATAAATCTCAAGAATTAAGAATTATTTGTCACTTAGAAAGAGTTAAAAGAGTAAATCACAACATCTCAATATTTTAAATTAAACGTGTTTGAATAAAAGTGTTTAGTTTAAACTCGCCATTTCGAAGTGATTGTTTTCAACCTTTCGCTCAACTTAACCTAGCTTGATCTAACTAGATCTAACTTGACCTAACTTGACCTAACTTAACCTATCTCAATAAGTTATAAAGGTCCTCAAGAATTGTTCCCTGTTTGTGCTAACCACTCCTCCTCCTCCTCACCTCATCCAACAACATTCAGATTCTAAGGAAATTCCTTAAATTCCTCCGCCTCCAATGTTTGTATCTTGCAATGTTTCAAATACAAACTTCGACAATCGGAATCGTGATTGTTGATTTATTAAATAATTTATTGTAAATATTTTATTTTATTTATTAAATAATTTAATGTAAATATTTTATTATATTTAATAAATAATTTATTATAATTATTATGTCATCAGTTTCTGCGTGATGCTCTAAGTTCAGGGCAGCAGGAAAAAGCAGAAATAAAAGGGCATTTAAATTTTTCATTTTAAAATCAAATCCAAATTCTATTAATTCATTTATTTCTAACAGATAATTAACAATAACAATGATAATAATTTAATTTTATTATAAAATTTTATAATTATTTTATAAAATTATTTATTTATTATTATAATTTATAATAATAATTATTATAAAATTATTTTATAATATAATAATTTATATTATAATATTATACATTTTATTTGTATAATTTTTATTATATATTATAATAATAATAACAAATCAATATATTAATATAATAATAATAACTTGTTAATATAAATATCAAAGTTGAATTTGAAAGAGGGTTGACATCCAATAGAAGAAGACTAATTCAAAGAATCACATTTCAATTTTGGATTTTTAAATTTGTTTTCACCAATTTGTATTTATTGTGAGCCATTAAAAACAATTAGCATTCTAAAATGGTTCGTTATTCAAAAAATGATTTACCTCCAAAAATAAAGATGAACGAATGAACGAGAAGTCATTGTCATCGCTTTCCCTGCAGGGAGAGTGGAAGTGAGTCCTTGATGGATGTCTGTGCCAGGCATTTATAATGAAATAAATAATAAAAACAGTCATTAACGATTGTTATTCGCCATCATTTTCGACCATTTTCAATAATTCTTTTTAATAATTTCGTATTTAAAAAAATATTTAGAAAAGAAAATTGAGAAATCTCTTGAAACTCTCCGAGCATAAAAGCAAAAAATATTTCACAATTTCTCCACAAATATTTGCTCGTCTGAGAAAATTGTGTTCCTTTTGTTGCAATTTTTAGGAATATTCAATAATAAAGCAATAATAATAATAATAATAATAATAATGATGATGATGGTGATAATAATAACAACAATAATAATAATATAGGAATAACAAATATATAATAATAATAATAATAATAACAATAATATAGGATTATTCAACAATATTCAATATTCTATTCAACGATGTTTGAGCAAATAAAACATCAACAAAATGAGTGGAAAATTAAGAAAATTAATTGAATTTAAATAATTAATAATAATAATTATATCACTAAATAATAATAATAAAATTAAATAATATTAATAAAATTAAATAATGATAATATCATTAAATAATAATAATATAATTCAATTTTTAATTAATCAATCAATTAATTGAATTTAAAGAATAAAATAAATAAACAATTTAATTATAACACATCAAACAAATAAATATGTTTCTATCGAAATAACTTTATCCACCATTTTTTCGACTTAAACAATTCTTTTCCACCGACAGATGTCGCTTCGAGCGATTTAAGAAAGACCTGCTTCCACATGGAATGGAGGAGTTTAAAAGCTTCCACGAATAAAACATTTCAGAAACAAAAGGAAGGAATTGACAACATGATGATCCTCAAAGTGTATAATCTCTCAACTCCCTCTCTCTTTCTCTCTCTCTCTCTCTCTCTCTCTCTCTCTCTCTCTCTCTCTCTCTCTCTCCTATCTTCAACGTGTATCATCAGAATGTGTCGTCCTCGTGCATTCTCCAATTGTATCCTCATCCTACATCGTCATCGCATGTCCAACCTTCGTGTTCTCGCTTTGTTTCCTCACGTGGTGTCCTTCATGTGTATCTTCATCTTGTATTCTCACCCTGTATCTTTATTTTGTATCTTTACCATGTATCTTCATCTTGTATCCTCA
Source organism: Hirudo medicinalis (assembly GCA_011800805.1). Taxonomy (NCBI): domain Eukaryota; kingdom Metazoa; phylum Annelida; class Clitellata; order Hirudinida; family Hirudinidae; genus Hirudo; species Hirudo medicinalis. Next base: position 33,675 of record MPNW01000463.1, read on the forward strand.
CATTTTGTCCTCCACGACTAAGATTTTCACAAAACAAATTGTTTTTTTTTTGTTATTTATCCAAGGTCGTATCGATGCTGGAATGGAGGAAAAAGTTGTAAAGTGAATTTAAAGTTGAACTGATATTTTCTGGATTCTTTGCAAAAAAAACATCAAATTAATTGAAAACAATTTATTTCTTAACCAGTCAGGCTGAGTTTTTAAGCTTAGAGAATATTTACCGCGTTTAGATGATAATAATAATAATAATTAATAATTAATAATTAATAAATTAATAATTAATAATTAATAATTAATAATTACGAATAAAGTGATATGTCCGCAATCAAATGTCTGAATAATAAATTCTTTTTAATGGAAATTTGTGATGAAATTGAAAATAAATATCATTTTTCACTTTTTTAACTTGAAATTTTGTAATTATAAAAAAAATCAAGAAAATACAACTTTAGCAATCTAGCAATTAAAATATAAATATAATATAATAATTTGCTAATTATAGTAAAATAATTATTTGATGGCTCCTAAATAGTAACTTATTATGCAACACATTCAACAATCGAACAACAATTTGTCACTTTATTCTCACAACTGCTTTGAGTTTCTGTAAATGGCGTAAAATGCATCCGAATGAAGGCCATCATCATCGTCGTCGTCGTCGTCATCATCATCAACAACAACATCATCATCNACAACAATTTGTCACTTTATTCTCACAACTGCTTTGAGTTTCTGTAAATGGCGTAAAATGCATCCGAATGAAGGCCATCATCATCGTCGTCGTCGTCGTCATCATCATCAACAACAACATCATCATCATCGTCGTCGTCGTCGTCGTCGTCATCATCAACATCGTCGTTGTCGTCATCATCGGAAAAACGAAGCTTTGCAGAGGTCCTTCGATGGAGTTGATTTGTGATTTGAAAACTTTATCACCTCCGATCGTCCATCAAACTGTTTTCCATGGAAAAGCTGGAGAGGATCGGTGGAGCGAGCTGTCTGCCAGTGTTGAGGAAGCAACTGAGAATCATTTCTCATCGTTTTCAGGAGTTGAGAGGAGTGGCAAGAGTGACTTGCTGTTACTTATTGCTGCCATAAATTCAGATAACTTACCCCCGGCAAACAGAATATCATTGGCAGAGTTTTTCTATCAGGCTGTCATGTGTGGTGATGAAGATGAGCTGATTTTGGAAAGCTGGTTTCGTTATTATTATTGTTATTATTATTATTCCTATATTATTATTGTTATTATTATTATTATTATTACTATTATTTAATTCATCTCATATTTCTAGTAAATGTTTTGTAATTACTTCGTAATCATAAGTCACTTAATTACCGTTTAATTAATGAAATTATGAACTGCTTAACCTACCAACAAAGTGAACTAAAAATAAATTGAGTTCAAATGAAATCATTGGACAGTTCAAATTAAATGTAAATTATAATTATTTTAATAATTATGTTCATAATTACAAGACCATAATTTGTAACAATTGACGCATCACCTTAAAATTGATGAAGAAATGTTTTTTAGAATTTTCAATTTATTTTCATAAAACCAATCCCGAAATAAATTTCAAACAATAACAACAACATATCAGCAACGATAGCAACAACAACAACAACAACAACAACAACAATAGCAACAACAACATCAGCAACAATAGCAACAACAACAACAACAACAACAACAATAGCAACAACAATAACAACAGCAACAACAACATCAGCAACAGCAAACGCCAAACTTGAACTTTTCAGATTTACAAGATTCTGCTTCACTTAAAAAATTAAATTCCCACCCTGTGAACCACGGTGGTTCTTTGTATCCTCGATGACGTCATTTCCTCCGCCAACAAACACAAACAATGTGCTCCGAAAAACCTCTAACGAGATTGGAAAATTATAAGCAATAAATTGATTAAGATACAAAATGCGAAGGAAAATTATATTTATAAATTTATGCAGAAAAGATATTTTCAAGATTAAATCATTTCAAAATAAAAATATTGAATTGATGGAATTTAAGGTAAACTGAAATTTAAGTTATTCTGATTAAATCCTCCATTTGTCTGCATTCCGATGTTGTATTTATTTTAGGAATTGCAAATAAATTCTTCATTCCTCTGAAATTATTTCCAAATCAAATTTAGATCCAACAAATTCATCCAACTCCGAAACTTCTGCGACTCGAAATATTCTTGAGGATTGAAATTGAATATTGAATTAATATCGAAAACGAATTTGTTGAAACTCCAAATATTAAAAAAAAGTCACAGGAAGTGAAAACATGACAATTGCTTTTATTTAAAAATGGGTTTTCTTTCAATATGAGAAAGATTGCCATGAAATTCTCCAAGAAGTTAAAGAAATTTTACCAAAAAATGACGAAAATTTCTTTCGAAGTCACAAAACCACAAAGAATATTTGAGAAAATATTATTATTAATGTTATTGATATTATTATTGCTATTATAGATTATCAAAATACAAAAAATATAACATAAAAATATAAAAAATAACAAAAATATCAGTCAAATTGAAGCGGATTGGATAAAGAGATTGCGTTCAGTGTTTGAAGGACAACCACCCTGGATTCGACGATAGCAGAAAAACATGGTAACCGATGAATTGGACCGTTCAATTGGGGTCACGGCTGGAAGAGGCTCGAAGACCAAGTGCAAGTACATTGCATTTGCCGATGATCTGGTGTCATGGAGATGATGTCATGGAGATGAAGGAATGAAGAGACTGATGGGACAATTGGAGAGTGCAATGAATGGCATCGGAGTGAAAATCAATCCAGTCAATCCAGTGCGCCACACTTTTGAGACTCACTGCAATCAGAAACTACATGGATGTATATGTATAATCAATCCCACATCTTAAATTGAACTCTGGACATGAGAGCAAAAGATATTTCTCAATCACGCAAATATTTGGGAGTTCGAAAACAACCAGCGAATATGTGTAATTGAATGAAGAATAATGACCATAAATTCACCGTCAGTTTGCCATTCTTTGTTATGTCTAGTGTGGTTGCAATGATGAAGATCTTCCATGTTGCTTCCCTTTGGCTTCTCTTTGCTATCATTAAGGCTCCTGCTAACTGGCCGCTTAAACGCGTTTCTCATTGGCCTTCCTATGTCCTTCATGTCCGCCCAGGAGGCCTGCGGGGACATGAAAGCTCTCGGTGGCCTTGATAAGGCTGCTTAATAATAAATTCTGAGGTTCATATTTTAATAATAAATACACGCTGAGGTTAATATTTTCTTTGCATCGGTAGTCGAGAGATCGATGGCTTTCTTCGACCTTCCTCCAATAGCTTCTTCGCATCTGTCAAATCCAGAGTGGAACTGCTCCAGCAGCCTCCTTGAATGTAACCTTCGCAGGAGATGTGGTGGAGTAAGGGAGGAAATATTATGGATGTAAATAATCACGTTGGTAAGTTTATGTTTTAACTTGAAAACAAAATTTCATGCGATCTGACTCGCAGAGCAAATTAATAACATGATAATAATTAACAACAACTTTTTGTAAACTTTTAGATACAATTACTTTCAGCCCAAGGAATTAACTTAACCACGAACACCAACAGCCCCCCACACTCAGCGGGAGTGTAGCAGAACAAATGACTCACTCCACTCAACGTCGTCAGTGATGAAGTGGAATGATGACACCCTTCCAGGATGGAAATGCATCACCACGTACTCCCCCCTGGTGTTCTCCGGAGTTCCCAGAAGAGGGTCAAATAGCAACCGTGGGATGGATTGGATGAGCGTTGCTAATAATTTAATCTTACAATAATGTTTTGTATTGTTGTAACAAATTGGAAATAAATATTGTAACAAATTGGAATATGAAATTACAAATAACAGTTCTTAAGTTAATAATTCTCCAACTTAAAAATTCTAAAAAACACTTTTGGTTAAGTAGAATGAAAATCATTTTTTAATAAAAATAAATTAATAACAATTGCTTCTCGGGATATTTGTATGTCTAAGATGATTTTATGTTCCAGATTTTTGTATGTCTAAGATGTTTGTATGTTTAAGATTTTTGTAAATTAAGATGTTTGTATGTTTATGTTTCTTAGGTAAAATCAAAATCTTTTAAAAGATTTATTTTAATTTTCCACAATTTAAATCACCAGATTTTTTTTCCAATTTTTACCTGTAAGAAATATTTGTAAAACTTAATTTTGTGAAATTGTTAATTTTTGTTCTTATTTTGATTCTCAAAATCTTATTTAATGTTTTTTTTCTGCCCAAACATTCTTCAAATGCTGTACAATTACTTCATAATACTTCAGTACAATTTCATAATAGTTTTCTAAGTAAGCTTTCAGCTTTATCATGATGGTTATGACGTTGACTACCTTGATGATGATCTTAATGATGATGATGATGATGATGATGATGATGATGGTGATGACGATGACGTTCAATCACATGCTTCGCTAAACTCATTAATGTTGTTAAAATATTTTTTAATCGTGATTTTTTTTTAATTTCAAATTTCCGACGAATTTTCTTGATTTAAATCCTCGAAAAAAATTCGAGGTCGAAATTGTTTTGAAACTTTTTTCATTTTATTTTATTTTTAAGATGAAATTAAGTTTATCCGAGATTAAATGTCTATAAATTGCTCTGCAGAGGAGTTGGGGAAGAATGGGGGGAACCCGAGGAGAGTTGAGGAGAGTTGAGGAGAGTTGATTAGAGTTGAGGAGATGTCGGTTGGAAGGGTGAATCTATTTTTGAAGTTCAACAAAAATGAGTTTCAGAGACCCCTTAAAATTTGAAGCCCTTACAAATGCTTCCACACTAACGATCAGATTATGCTACTTTTGGTATTCATCTTTTGAATTATTTTTGTCTCTCTTTCAAAATTGATCATTATTTATAATTTTATTATTGTTATTATTTATAATTTCATTATTATTATTTAAAATGTCATTATTATTATTTTTATTTTCATTGTTATTATTTATTTTCTAATCACGTGATTCAGTATTATCACCGGGAATATAACAATGTTTACTGCAGTAACGAACAATAAATGTAAAGAGACAAACTCTCGAAGCACTAATGACATCGCAAACACAAAAATCAATCAACGGCACAATTATAAAAGTTAAACAATTTATAATAATTATGTCAAATAATAATAATAATAATATTAATATTAATTAGCCCAATTGCCACAGTCTTGGGCATGGCTTCACATGTTAAACTCCATCGAAATGTTCCAGTGGAAATGGAAGATCATCAAAAGACAGGCAGGAGAAGAAAAAGTGTTTGGGAGTTTGCCTGTTTCCAGCCAGTTTTCCACCTCCGCTTGTGTTTTGCATCCTCACTTCGTCTTCATCATCTTTTCGTTTTATGAAAAAAGGTCCTTTAGATATTCTGTTGTTATATTCTGTTGTTATATTATGTTATTGTACTCTGTTATTTGTCAGTTTAAATTTTATTTTAGAAAATTGAAAAGTATTAATTTCTTCATAATGATGATGATCTTTAAAAAATTACTAATTATAATCAATAAATCATAAATGATAAAAAAAACATATAAAATAAAATGACAATAAAAACATAATTCTGTTTTTTCGTGAACTTTCGAAGAAAAACTTTTAAAATGGTGAGAACAGTTTCCAAGTGGAAGCCTATTTATTTCTCTCACAATTTTTATTTGGATAGAAAAACCTACGTCATGTTTTGTATCATTTCCTCTCATACAGAACAAGGATAAACAAACCTTTTGTTTTGTATTTATTCTCATCGGAATACAAAACAAAGGCAAACAACGCAGAATTCTCGTCAAACATTTTCTTTCGTTTATGCGAGTCAATGCAGCATCTGCTTGTTGGAGGAAGAACATTTACAACATTATTATCCATCAATTACAAGTCATTCGCCCTCCTATTACTCTTTTATAATGTTTATCTAAACATATTTATTTTATGACATTTGTATTTGTATTTGTATTTGTATTTGCTCAGCTTGTATAATGTTTGTATAATCGATTTGCATTTCATGCATTTTTAACATTTGTTTCTCAGTTTGTTCAAACCACCACCATCATCATCATCATCACCACCACCATTATAGTCACCAACACCATCACCATCATCATCAACATCATCATCACCATCATCATCGTCACCAACACCATCATCATCATCGTCTTCAACATCATCAACACCACCATCAGCATCATCTTCATCATCATCACCAACACCATCATCATCATCGTCTTCAACATCATCAACACCACCATCATCATCATCACCAACACCACCACCATCATCTTCATCATCATCATCACACCATCATCATCGCTATCATCATCACCAACATCACCACAATCATAATCATCATCATCATGTCTCTCATCTCAGATATGGCAACATTCTGCCAGTTGAAACACGTTAAAGCTTTTGCCATTAAACTTTCATCTTCAAAGTTGTTCATTTATTTCTGTGGATTCAAAACCTTTAGTTTAATGCATCATTTAAGCATAAATATATTTTTTAAACAAAACAAAACCTGTGGTAATTTTTTGAATGGTTCGACAAAATCAACAAAATCGACTATAAACGATTACAAAAAAGTTGAGGGCTTCCAACAAGAATTTCTGTTTCTCAAATCTGATGCCAACAATCAGTGACACACAATAAAAATTCAACAACGTTCAACAACATTCAACAACATTCAATAACATTCAACAACATTCAAACAACATTTAACAACATTCAATAACATTCAACAACATTCAACAACATTCAACAACATTCAACAACGTTCAACAACATTCAATAACATTCAACAACATTCAACAACATTCAAACAACATTTAACAACATTCAACAACGTCCAACAACATTCAACAACATTCGACAACATTCAACAACATTCAATAACATTCAACAACATTCGACAACATTCAACAAAATTCAATAATATTTCATAACATTCCTCCTTGGAACTTGTTTAACAATGTAGAGTTTGAAATTTATTTTAAAATTTGACTGGAAAATCTGGAAAAGTGTTGCTCACGTTCCTTCCAAGTCCAACACGAAATCATGGCTCCCTATTTCCGCTCCAGAAACTCTGTGAATATTACCCAGAGAAAGGCAATTATAGTCCAAAATTATGTCTTATAAAAAGGAGTCTTGCAGAAAGCAGGGTTAAAAAAAAAGAAGCCATATTTCTTTGAGCTCCTGCCAAGCGTAAAACCTTGGGCAACTACTTATGAAACTCCCCAGTAATCTTCAGTTGTAATCTTCAAGCCAGATACAAAAACATAATACAATAATAATACAGACAACAATAATATAAACAAAAATGATATGGACAACAATAATATAGATAACAATAAAATAAACAACAATAATATAGACAACAATAATATAAACAACAGGGTGAAACTACCACATCACGTGATCGTACCATGCAACACCATGAAAGTGGTTGCTGAACTAATACCAGTGCAAATGGAGGTCACATGGTCTCTCCAATTATCACCAGGTCACATCAGCACATCATCACATCGGCACAACATCTCATGCTAGTTATTAAAGTTCTCTCATCTCCATGGCAACAGGAACAACATAAAACACCGTTCTTGGATCCTTTGACACCTGGATCTCATCCTTTGAAAACAAATAAAAGATTTCAAAATTGAAAGGGTTTTTTTGCCTTTAAATTTGTTTAAATTATTTTATTTTATATATATTTTTCCTTCTAATTTTAAGAAATTTTATTCAACAAAATACCGTAAACGCAAATATTAAAACAACTCAAGGGTCAGCCTTAAGGAAGCACACTCTTCCGCCATGAGACTGACCCTCGTCAACAAGTTCATAGCAGGCATCCAACATCCAACACAATAGAACAAAACAAAGGAACACATCAAAGAATACCTTACAAAATGAGGAATTTATAAGATTTTTTGAATAACAGAGAATATTGGACGCATTTCAGCTTTTTCCAGGAGGGAGCAAACCATCGCTCAGCATGAAGAGATGATCTTTTTTGCTTCTAGAAAAAGTCAGAGGGCAGCAGGACACTCAGGGGATTCGAAAATCAAGGTGTTCCAAATCACAGACGACTTGAGTCGATTCAGTGACCGTCAGGAGGAAATTTGTCCGAACTTGGAAGAGCTTGAGCGATTGAACCTGGAAATCCTGAAATACAAGTTGATGGAAAGCTGGAAAGAGGAAGAAAAATCTTCATGCTTTTAGATTTATTTCCATTTAATCGCCTCGGTGTTTGGAAAGGCGGAATTTACGATGTTCCATGTGAAATATTCAGAGATCCATGGCAGGAAGATTCAGATGCTGCTAAAATAAGAAAGTAAATATTTTCTTCGAATTGATTTGTAAATTGCAATTAATTAAATAAATAATTATTTTTAGATTACAATTAATTAATTAAATACTTCTAAATTACAATTAGTCTCATCAAAATGAAATAAAATAAATTGCCAATCTCCAAACTAATAATTACAATAACAAAAAAATTATTTATTCTGAACTCCAGAAATTCAGAAATACAAACATCTGAAAACATCCTGTGCATGGAAATGAATGAACGTCATTCCAGCTGATCCGATGCCACTTCCACTCTCCGGACTTCATTCTTCGGATCCAAGACTCCGACCATTAAAAATCAATTTGCTTTTCCATCTGCAATTTCCAGGACGTATCTTTCCATATTGGCCTCGTTCGTGAGAATTATATGCACATTTCAATTCAGAACTCTAACCCTAACCCTGGCACCGACATGTGATGACACGTTGGTCGAACATTTAAATGCGATTAATCCATGAAATCAGTCTCCAGATGGAGCGGGTTTTGCTGATTTTGAATGGAAATACGCCAATTACGAATCAGTCGAGTTGCATCGGTAAATATTTTTCTGATACATTTTCAGACTTTTTTTTGCTCTGGGAGAATTAATGTTTAATTTGATCGCAGAATAACCACCTCTGGTGGTGATGGTGATGATGGTGGTGATGGTAATGATGGTGATGGTGATGATGACGATGACGACGGTGATGACAACGACAACAATGACGATGATGCTGGTTGAGAGCAATTTCTAACAACGTTAATTATTACTAATCTTGAGAGATTTTCACAATTTTAATCATAAAATAAGAAATTATTGCAACAAATTAACCGCAAATATTTCTTCATTTTCGTCTGCCTCTGTTAATGATGCTTCGCGTCAAATGGGAGCCGATTCATTCCACATTTAATACATTAAGGGCTGTTTTTGGCTGCAGAACCAATAATAGAAAAATAAATTATTATTGCTAGTTTTAATTATAAAATATTGAGCAGACGTGATTTATATTTGAAATTAATGTAATAACGTTAATGTAAATACAATGGATATGAGTGTTAAGATTTTAAAAATATAATAAAATA
>MPNW01000463.1:48109-50134 GCA_011800805.1 Hirudo medicinalis
TAGGTCAGCTCTGTTATGATGATGATGTCCAAGTATTTGTTTCTTCTGGAAGGCAGGCTTACGTTGATTTTATTGCTGACCAAACCAATCAATCGCAAGGGTTTCAAGCCAAGTAGGAAATTATGAGATAACTGTGACCTGTTGTAATAATTATTAAAATAATTAAAAATATTATTATTATTGTAATAATTATTGTATTATGACGTATTACAATAACTCTAACATTTTTGGTTCTTAAGGTTGAAAATTGGTTACTTAACTGTTGAGTTTTCAAAACAACGGTTTACTTTGTAATTATTAATAACAAATATGATTGCCATATTTATCAGATATCCATGAAAAAATATCGACGAGGTGATTCATCGGTTTACTGAAAGATTGATAACAAAAATAAAAAAATAATTTAATTCCGCTCAAATTAAAATCAGGTAAATATTGAAAAAAATAATCAAATGAAGCTTAAATTTATGCTCAGGTTTGAATTCATCGATTTCATACATCTTCAGCCGATTCTTCCGAGATTGGATTTTGTAAAAGTTCCTCCTCCAGGTTTTAATTGATATTAAGTTATTATTATTATTATTATTATTATTATTACTATTATTATTATTATTATTAATAATTATTATTATTATTATTATTAATTTTTTTAATATCTAATTGTTATTTATCTATAAATTCATACAATTCATTCATTATTTTAAGTTACAACAAGATAGCTAAGTAATTAAAATCAATACTTTTAGCATACGAACCTCTGTCGTTAATATTGATTTAAAGTGATCATAAATTGTTATAATTTTTATTAAAACATTAAACATTATTTTAATAAATAATTGTATTATAATTAAATTGTTCCTTAATTCCTTAAGAAAATAACTAATAATTAATAATAATAATGTATTTCTTATGTCAAAGCCTCACAAAGATGTAGTCAAAACTCCACCAGCAAAGACTTAAAGGCTGGTTTCTTCGCCTCACCGGGCCATCCAAGGTCACCCCCCTCCCCTGGGGTCTGCAGGTACCTCTTCCAAGGTACCGGCAGGGAAAGGGTCAAAATCTCATTCGTTCACCTTGATCTTTCGACTTCTCGTCACGTGACGAATAAGGAGTACTCGTTGCTTACTTCATTTTGTATCATTTGTAATTGGATGATTATTGTAAGTTATTTATTATTAATCAATTATTTAAATAATATTACATTGTCACTTTAAAATATCTTCGTTAAGAAGAAAATATTGCTGAATGGATGTAAAATGGTTCAACATTTTCACGAAAAGCTGTGACCAGGAGGACTCGATAACCGTGACAACCTTCATACGGGGACTTCCTGTTGACCTTGGGATTTTCTGCGGGAAGGTCAAACCGCCACAACTCATGTCGACTGACAGCAGAATGGAAGTCACTTACGTCAACCATCTTGGTTTTTCCAACACTGGTTTCAAGGCCAAGTTTCGATTTGTGACAGGTTTGAAATTTCAGTTTCAACTTTTATCATTTTTGCTTAAATTTTTAAGAAATATATATTAATACATTCACATTGTGACGAATGATTGCATTTTTAGATTTTGGCATCAAAGGTGGTATACAAGCCGATGATGTCGGTGGGTCGTGATTAATTTTATAATTTTTAGTTATAAATATGTAAATATGTAATGCAATAAATATGTAATATAATAAATATGTAAATTTGTAAACATAAACTATGTCAATTACGTAAATTGTTTTTAATTCATTATTTACTTTAAGATGAACACTATTCAAATAACAATACAGTGTCACTTTATGGCTAAATATATTAAACTCTCTCAAACAATTTCATCAACAAACATTAACATTAAAATATTAACTTGAGCGCTCCTGATGCTTATTATTATTATTATCATTTTCATAATTATTATTATCATTATTATTACAATTATTATCATTATTATTATTATTATTATTATTATCATTATTATTATCATTATTATTATTATTATTATTATTATTATTATTATTATTATTATTATTATTATTATTATT
>MPNW01000463.1:51200-109594 GCA_011800805.1 Hirudo medicinalis
TATCATTATTATTATCATTATTATTATTATTATTATTATTATTATTATTATTATTATTATTATTATTATTATTATTATTATTATTATTATTATTATTATCATTATTATTATCATCCTTATCATTATCATTAATAGTATTATTATTTATAAATATATAAACTCAACTCCAGTTTGTGGATTCACCTTCAAAAGCAACCTGCGCAGAAACGGAACTTTTGCATCTCCGAATTTTCCAGGCTTGTACCCCAGAAGCACTGAATGCCATTATTTCTTCTTTGCCGAGAGAGGTGAAGCAGTGCAGGTCAGCTTCTTGTATCTCGACATACACGGAGATCCTCCCAAGTAGGATGACTTAATTTATTTAATATTTTCTTAATAATTTGGTTAACTAATTGGTAATAATAGTTAATATTAATAATAGTTGTTAACAAAATTAACGTCTTCGAATGCTCCATGAGTTAGCAATGGGTTTGAAATAGTGCACGGTGCCCTTATGCGAACTGTAACTTTTCATGCTTTGGATGTTGTGCAATAGTGCGTCTCGTCCCAGGTGTGCAGAGGACTACCTGGAGTTTTCGAATTTCAACATTCCAATTACGGATAGGAAGATGTCACGCTTCTGTGGTCGTCAAGGTTCGTTGAAGAAGGCAGACGACATCAGCTCGGGCGGTAACTTTTTCCGTGCAACGTTTAAAAGCGACGACCAAAACGATGGGTTTGGATTCGAAGCCACCTACCGTTTCATAAGAACATTTGGTAATTCTAATTGTAATAATAAATTAACTATCTAATAAATAATTAATAATAAATAAGCAATTGAATATCTAATTGATATTTGTTTACCTATCTACTTTGATATTCAATTAAACATCTTATTAAAATTCAATCAAACCGTCTGATTAATATTCAATTAACTATCTAATTAATATTCAAATAATAGCCTAAATACTCGACTGACCACTCAAATGAATGGCTTGACTAAGCTCCACTTGACTAAGCATTTTGCGATGCTTCAGCTGGGTATTGAACACGCTAGCTGCACGTTCATTCATGTTCATTTCAACTGCTAATTGCGAAATGCTTGATATTTAAACCAAGTGATTAGTCTTCTGCCTAAAAGCTATTATAGCAGACTTAGTAATTAAATAAATACTTAGATATTTCACAACCGTAACGATGCTTCAAATCTGCATCTTCATCATCGCCATCGTGATTATGTTCTCACAGATCCTCACCAATCCTTCGATGAGATGCAAACTTCAAGTTCCGCTGAAAGTGACGTCTGCCTGTTTTCCACGATCGTTGTTCTCCTTGTTTGTTGGAAATGATGGTAAGGAAGGTGATGAAATATAATAACCTTTGTAATCACTTTATAACATCTTTTGATAATTTTTATTGGCTATTAAATTGAAGGAATTAAATGAAATAATAGTCTCTTAAATAGAAATTTAATATTGTGAAGTGAACATTTCGCCCTGGTGTTGGAGTTCATCTTTTGATCTAGCGACGGCTTTGCCAAACATTTTGTATGCTTGATTGTAAAGGGGAGGGTGAGTCACAAATACACAATGAGAGTTCGGTCTTGTCTTAATTTATAGAAATTAACACGAACAAGGTCAACCAAACTGTTCGACTCCATTGCCTGACCTTTCTGAGTCCTCACACTTCCCTCCCCTAAATAATGAGTTGGCAATGCTGATGATTATTGATAACGATGTGATGATCTCGGCCATAATCGAATTTTCATAAAATGTGATTTTTAAATGTGTAAATGTAATTTTCGTGACATCATTTCGAATTTTTAAGTACATTAATCGCGTTTATTTAATAGCACAACGACCAGATTCTCAAATGTTATACCAAATGTCACAAGTTCTAAATTCAACTGCCACGTTGCATAATTAGCATCGCTAGTTTGCTAAATGGGAACAAATTTAATATTACGTCATAAAATTATTTCACATAAAGTTCACAAATAAAGATGAATTTTTTTATTTTTAATTTAGTAACAGAGCGATTTCAAAAGGTTTTTATAATTAAAAACATTTGAAAAGGAAATAAAGAGCTTTAGCGAGTTCTATGGTCAAATTTATTATCGAAGTCACTTTAATGGGTGACTTTTGGCAGTTTATTGACACTGGATATCTGAGTAATTTCTTCTATGCATTCAAACGTTTAAATACTTTGAATAAAACCTGTTTAACTTTTTGAGAATAGAAGTTAGTTTTGTGGACTTAATGCGAATTTGCTGAAGCTGTAGAATGCCCGAGTAACTTGAACAAATTATATTTTTAGCTTTGATTTTTGCTTTTTCTGAGCAAGGAAATTCTACGCCTCATGATTTGGAAGTGAACAACTTCAAATCAACTGTAAATAATTTACAATAGTCGAACGTTTTACTTGCAAAATTTTTTCAATTAAATTATTGAAACAACTGTCCGATTTGGAATAAGAATTTACGATTTAAATTTTGTCATGTTTATGTTTCACAAGCCATGTTCAAATCATAGAATTATTAAAAATTATTTTTAATATCCATGCAAATTTATTCCGAGGCTAAAATGTTATTTGCATCAAATAAAGTGAGTTGAAAAATAACTTATAAAATATTTTATTGTTCGGAGAATGAAAGGAGCTTATTCATTGTCGTTGTCCTTGTTGCAATTCCTCGTTTTGAAACTTTTAAGCGAAACAAGAAGCTAGCCGATCAACTAACAGGTAGTGTATCTTACGACACGATAAGTTGTTGAAACATGTTTTTTATTCTACCGATATAACGACTAAACTTGAAAATATCAATGTTTAAAATTTTAGCATTCTATGCTTATATTTAGAGCAGGCGAATTATCGCCTTCGTGTGTGTTTATGTCGTAGCGAGCCCACCGAGCTACTTAGAAATGCTGAGATGTTGCATCATTATTCAAAATGCAATAAATACTTATCAAATATCGTCGATTTTTATTTCGCGAACAAGCGAAATCCAAATGGTGGCAATTTGGATTCATACATCTGATTTGATTTTGAAGGATTTGTTCTTGAAAGGATCATAAAGGATTGAATTGCTAAAGAGACGTTCGTTATGGACACTCAACAGTACTTTATGGGGCTCTCTTCCCGGTTTACAGATTTCAGAAAGTCCAACTTTCTTTATGACACGATTTTATGCGTCGGTGAGAGAGAATTTCGGGTGCACGGCTTTCTGTTAGCATCGGCGTCCAAATTTTTTGAATCGCTTCTTCAGCAGTACGACAAACCCGAGATGAAATGCATAAAACTGCCTCGACTAGATTCAAACATAATGGCCATCATCCTGGATTACATCTACACTGGAAAACTATTTCTCCCCTTCAACGAAGAGACGCAAAAGTTCGAGATGCCCCCGAACCTCATAGAAACGTTCACTGAGTTGGGAATCGACTTGATGGAGGTTGACGGTCACATAAACATTCTCACATACAGAAGGTGAGTCCGACTGTTGTGAGGGAGTCAGCTATTCTGTTTGACTTAATTTTTATTTCTTTAGGGAGGAAGATTTTTCATTCGCGACAGCGGAAACCAAGGCAGAGCCCCTAGTCACCGCATTTGAAAGCGCTGATATCGTACTAGAAAACAGCCAATACGTCGAAGAAATGCCTTCAAATCACCTGGCCACCAACCTTTTCGCGGCTCAAGAAAACTACAGTAACGTACTGCAACACCAAATGTCAGGTGATTTAAAACCAGTCGTGTGCCTAGACTGCGGTCTCGCGTTTAATGGAATGGCCGAGAGAGAGGAACACAGGAAGCAAATGCACCCGATGAAGGGCTACTTGTGCAATGACTGTGGCGAGCAGTTTGTAAGCGAGGCAGAATTGGTTGATCACGTAAGTTCAGTCCACTTCGATTCGTACGAAACTAAATCGGAAATGTTTCCCTGTAAAATGTGCGAGAGAACCTACACGACCAGAGCAGCACTTCAACTTCACAATTGCCCGGCTCGAAAACCCATGACCTTTATATGCGCTATTTGCAACAAGGGGTTCCAATACAAGTCTCAGCTCACGTCTCACATGAGGACCCACAGCGGGGAGCGTCCCTTCGGATGCGACCAATGCGGCAAGAAGTTCGCTGCCACGCTGAACTTAGTCCAGCACTTACGAACCCATACCGGCGAAAGGCCTTTTGCTTGTGACAAGTGCTCTAAGACTTTTACCCAGAGATCTCATCTCTTGACCCACTTACGCACCCATACAGGGGAGAAACCGTTCAAGTGTGGCTACTGCGCCAAGGCCTACAAGAACCGACTGGACCTGAGGATACACTGCAACAACAAACATGGCGTGGACATACGGGTGAGAGAAGCGAACCACCCAAACAGCGCGAAACGTGGATTCCTAGCTTGAATTGTTTTTATGAACATTTTCTTTTTTTTACATCTTTAATAAATCTTTGTGAAAACCATTTTTATACGACTCCGCCTTGCTTTTGTGAATCGTCGCCTTAGCCTGATTCCACGTGGACAAAGTTTACCCTGAACATCTGAACAATCAGAGGTTAAGGTACACGATGTTGCCCGGGTCAGATCACTTTTTGAGACTTGGCTAATATTATTTTGTACTTCCACATTGTTGCAACTTTCTGCAAACAGCCATGTGCAACACCCAAATTTAAACAAAAAGTAATAGGCTACAATTGCAAGGTTTGTAAGTAATGTCAGGAATTTTTATTTTATTGACTATTGACTGACTATTGTGGCCTTGCATCAAATCTAAGAACAGTTGATGCAGATTAAAACTATATAGTCCAGTTCACTTTGTTTATGTGACTTATAGGTAGCATCCCACTTAACCTCAAGCAATAAAGTCAACTCAAATTATAAAGTTTGTGGCACCTTCATCAGGAAATGACAAACATAATCCTTATGCACTCAATTTCTGGAATTCTATGATGAAATAACATCAATTACAATTGATGACTTGAATTAAATACATTTCTCATGCAACACACCTCAGCAATTTTATTTGAAGACTTAATAACTTATAAATATTAAAGCAGCCTTATTGGATCCGACTTCTGAGAAAATACAATTTGTGCAGAACCCGAGAGGCTACGGTAATAAAATAATCTTCATGACCAAAAACTAAAAATCAACTTAGTTATTTAGTAACTTAATGTTCGATATAAATAAAATGTAACAACGCAAAATTTAAAATCGGATTAAACTCTCATCAGCTGAAGGTTTATTGTCTGTAAAGACTATTTTGCTGAATACACCTTATCGATTGATCACTTCTGCTTTGTTTAAATTACTTAGATCTATGCATAGAAGGTTTGAAATTATTTTATAATATATTATTTAAAATATAACTAATATTCAACATTTATCGGTTGCATTAACGCGTCACAAATTAACAACTGAAATTTGTCATTTATAAATAAGCAGTGTACCAAAATAGCGTCGGTCGCCTTTCCGGTTAGATATTTATTGGCATTGTAACTCTTTGTTGCCTGGAATTCGATCTTTCTAAATAGATTATTTTTGTTCAATTGTTCCAGACTTTTATCAGACATTGTAAGCCAATTGACGATTTGATTTGTATCACTATTGCGCCACTGCCACGACATCTTAGCATTCGCTCGAAGTGTTTAATGATTCGATGTTCTATGGATGAATTTATATTCTGTTGTCCATTGTAACTATCGTCAGTAATGTTTACAGTCGAAAAGTTTTCATAGTCTATGCTAGATACTGCAATTTAGGAGTAAACAACTCAATTTGTTGTTACTATGTATTTTAAAGGAACGTGACGAAATACTTTTAAGCGATAATTCCAAAGGATAATTCTGCTCTCAACGCAGACAGGATTATCAATCATGATGAATTGGGTTACGAAATTCGTTGATTGGGCTTCTATTATCCACTCTAGACTCAAAGCAGTGATTTGAAATTTTCATTCAAAATAAGATTCCATTCTTTGAAGGTATAAGATGGATTAGCACTTGATTTGCACCCTTTGGGCTTTTTAGTTTTTGTTTTCAAAAACTTAAGATATTTTGATGACCTCTTGTAACACATGTTGGCAAACAAAACTTTTTTTGTCATTCACTAATTATTTGAAGACTTATACTCCACTAAGCTGTTTTCATTTCAGGATTTATCAATGACATGGAAACCACAGAATACTTTGCTGGTCTGGCTTCACAATGTTCTGTTTTCAGAAAGAAGAATTTTTTGTGCGATACATTCCTTCTGGTGGGAAATAAGCAGTTTCGGGCCCACAGCATAATCCTGGCAGCTGCCTCGTCGTTCTTTGAATCCATTTACCACCAGTATCAAAAGCCTGAGGCCTACTACATCAGATTGCCTGGTGTCGACCCTGAGTTAATGAGTGTGATACTGGATTACATATACACAGGGCGGCTCTACCTTCCATTTAAAGAGGACGAACAAGAATGCAAAATACCTCCAAATCTCATTGAATCCTTCTCGCAGTTTGGCATTGACCTCGGGAAAAATGGAGAATTCATTGTCACTTATAAAAAGTACGTGTTCTTTGTTTTGTCTGCTATCTTTGTAAATTCAACTTGAAATTTGTTCTTTCAGAGAAGAAGAAAAAGACTCAATGGATGACGAAGTTTTCCCCGAGTCTTATGCCAATGATTTCTCTGAAGATGATGGCAGGATAAATATTTTCAAAACGGAGGTCGACGGAAACACTCTCGTTTCCCTTGCTGAAGAAGGAAAGTTGATTCCAGAAGAGAGCTCTTTTGCCTTCGGAACGTCGAGTTACGTCGAAGAAACTCCTACCTCTAATGACTCAGCAAAGAAGATCTGGACATGCGACATGTGCAACAAATCCTTCAGCAAGAAAATCAATCTCGATCGACATCTTCAGATCCATGCTGAAGAGACAAAACCCAACCTGTGCGAGCTCTGCGGCCTCGCCATAACGGGAAAGGCTGAAATGCAAAATCATCTGGCAAAAGTTCATTCCAAAGAAACCAAGTCTGATTGGAATCTCTGCACAGAATGTGGAAAGACTTTCTCCAAGGAGTCTACCTTGAACTGTCACATTTACAAAGCCCACCGCAAGGGGGTCGCGGGGAGCGGCAGTTCGAAAACGGAGGGCGGTAGGGAAGTGTTCGTTTGCGAGTACTGCAACAAGCAGTACGCATCTCGAACTTCAATCAAGCTGCACACGGTCATGGCCCACTCCGAGACGAAGCCCTTCCAGTGTGCCGAGTGCGGAAAGGGCTTTGCGTTCAAGTCGCAGATGATTTCTCACACCAGGATGCACACCGGGGAGCGACCGTTTGCCTGCCAGACTTGCGGAAAAACGTTTTCCGCCATGTTGAATCTGGTCCAGCACAATCGCATCCACACCGGAGAAAGGCCATTCGAATGCAGTTTCTGCGGGAATAGGTTTTCCCAGCGATCCCACCTCCAGACTCACGTCCGAACCCACACGGGCGAGAAGCCCTACCACTGCCACCTCTGCACTAAGTCCTACAAGAATCGGCTCGATCTGCGGATTCATTGCCTGCGCATCCACCAAGTCAACATCAAGCTCAGGGAACCTAATCAAATGAACAGCACCGTCAGAGTGAAGCAGCATTAGTGGCCCCAGGCTAATGCAGGTTCCGGGGATGTTCTCTTGCGTTGTGATTCGGTCGTGTTTAGCATGTTGTTACAAATTCTATTTAAGTTTATTATAAAGTTTACTAGCATTTGATCGACCTATCATTTGGCATGCCAAAACTCGAGTCTTTTGTCATGTTCTTTCAAGTCAAAATAAATAATTTTCCATTTTGTTTCAAGTTGGTATTTTGTTTGTTTTTTTTCCCACCTGAGAGATCCAACTTCAAAGATGTTTTCGACAAGAGAGAGTTGAGGAGTGATTACGCTTCAATGGGCGGGAATGGTTCGTGCGCATGAAGTGACCCTTTGGCTTGTCGCTACGTCCGATTATAGCAGTTCGTTGTGGTCCAGACCGGTAGCGATAGAGGTCGCGTAATATTTATTCTAGTGGTATCAATATTGCTATCATAAGATAAGATACTTTTGTGAATTTATTTCAAGTCATCTTTTTAAATTTTCGACAGATTATTTCGACTTCATTTCGGTTTCACCATAAATTTGTAAACCTTGACACCATCACAGTACTTTACATATTTACATAGATGAATTGATAATTATAAATGAAAATGTAATGAGATGTAAAAATAATGACTGGTCATTAGTTTATAAATCTTCCACAAGTGTTCCCGTTGTTATGGCAGCGAAATCTCCCAAACGGAAACACGGTGGTTCGTAAATTGCGGAATTATTCGCCAATAGGAGCTCATTTTCGATTTTCAATGGCATAAAATAATTTATAGATCCAATAAACCTGTACAAGAGCATCCATCAGCCTGCCAAAAATGGAGACACTAAATATCTTGAAGTGATGGTTAAGGAGGGTGCAAGCGTTAATGAATTGGACGATTCCATCCACAAATTCACTCCTCTGCACTGGGCGTGTCAAGCTGGAGCGCTTGAGGTTTATTTAGCTTTAGTGGCATTTTAAATGCGGAATTATCTGTTCTCGAATAATAGTTAATAGTTGAGTACCTCATAAATTTCGGGACAAATTTTTTGTTACAAATTGATGTTGTTACAAGAGTCAATAATCTCTAATTTATGCGATCGAAATATTTAAGTGCATCCAGTGGTTGCTCTGGCATGGAGCTGATCCATCTGTAAGCTCCACTGAGGGGTGGACTCCCCTGCATGTGGCTGCAATCAGAGGCAGTGGTGCTTGCATTCAGGTGAGTTCTTAAGTCTCTGCACATTGAAATGGATATCATCAAACCAATTGAATATGTTTTGGAATTGCTAAGATAGAATTTCAATGTTAAGGACATTTCTGGTAAAATAAAAATGCTTTGGGAACATTTTTTTTTTGAATTGTTTAGTTTACTAATTGTATTTGTTAATATTCTCAGGCATTGATCAATAATAAGGTAAACATAAGTGCTATGGATGTACGTGGCAATACTGCTGCTCACATTGCAGCAACCCATGGTCATACGACTTCACTCTCTACTCTTCTGAGGGCAGGAATTGTTAGTTAACTTGTTATTAACTAAACTAATAATTTATTTGTTAGTTAACATAACACTTAAATGAATAAACATCGACCGGGAAGGATTCAAACGAGAAGAACAAGAGGGGATGGACGCCCGTTCATTGTTCGGCCTTCCATGGAAGACTCGGATGTTTGCAGGTGCTTTTGAAGTGGGGTGGAAAAGCAGACGAGGTCGACAAATCTGGAAACAATGCCGGTAGTTGTCACGACTTCGTGGTCTTGCATATTTATCGTATAAATGAGAAGTTGATTTATTTCACTACCTTATCACACCAAGCATGTTCAACAGAGCTAGTATAACTTGTGGCTAGATCTAGTCATATCTAGTGGTTAATTGCACAGTAATTAGTACATGCATAACTAACATTTTAGTATATTATAAATACATTTTCTCCAGAGTAATTATTTTTTGATTATTTATTATTAGTTTGTTTTTTAAAGCATGTACATAAATATAGTGCATTATTCAGTACAAATCATTTTTTATAGCATGTACATAAATATAGTACATTATTCAGTACAAATCTAAATTCATTTAATCCAAAAAATTCCCTCGAACTACATTACGTCTTCTGAAGTGCACATGGCAGCATCTTCAGGGCATCTGAGTTGCTTCAAATTTCTCATGGGAGAGCCCCACAACCCTTCCTCATCCTCCTCGTGCTATTGGTTGAGCGAAAGAAACAATGATGGGGAGACGCCCAAGATGGTGGCCGAAAGGTTCTTCAAGCGAGACATAGTCGATTACATCGAACAAATTGAGTGGGAACACGAGCACCCAGAGGAAGCTCAAAGTAATATTATTTTTTAATGTAATTTTAATTAGTGTTATAATTACTATTATTAATAATGTTCTCATATTTTATTGTTATTAATTATGCCTGCATTAACCTGTAATTTTATTATTTCACTTAATGTTGATTATTGCAGACTTCAGTTTTTGATGTTTTTGGAGTAAATTTTGATTGAGTAATTGATTTGGATGGCTTGTTTCTAAAGAGGAATGTAAATGTGGTACAATTGCTTGGCTAGCCATATTCTTCTTTAACTTTCAGGTCTGGCATTTCCAGCACACCTGGCTGCTTATACAGGTGACCTGGAACAGCTTAAGTTACTTGTGGAGAACAACATTGTGAATATTAATGAACGTGACAACACTGGCTCCACCCCTGCTCACAAAGGTAAATGTCTCTGCCCAATCACATCACAGAATTTTCAAGAATTTTGTGCCTGGTATATCACCATTTAATGAATTGTTATTTTTATAATGGCGTTAATTACATTGTTGTAATGTCAAGGAATGTGCAAGAATAATTAACCATTTTAAATTTATGTTAATTGATTGCTGTTAATTTGATTGAAATCACAGCTGCAGGTCAGGGAAACCTTGAAATTCTTCAGTGGCTTATGGAATTCGGTGCCGATGTTGGTTTGCGAAACCAGGCTGGTGAGACTCCAGCAGATGTCGCCAGAAGGTTTTCCAGATTAACAGCTGTGAAAATGATCTCTGGAAAAGTGGGTCAAATAGAAGAGGGAGAATCAAATGGATCAGGTATTACATGACGGCTTAAGTCCTTAATATTAATTATATTAGCACAAATGTTAATATTGGCTAGGTTGGCCGGGGTTTGGCGGTGGGATCGAGGTTGGGGAGTTGGGTCGGGTTTGGCATCGAGGAGAGTATTGGGATTGGGGAAGTAGGCCATGGATTGGGTATCTTAAAGTCAGACCAAAATTACTGCATTAGTGTTGGCTAGTGATTATTATTGGTTATGAGGCAACATTTACTGATATTATAAATAATAGTTTCTTGAGATATTTTACAAACATTTGTGAGACCAACTTCTCCAACTTCACAGGAGATGAGCTGATTTCGGTGAAAGAAAATGCCAAAGGTGCAGCAAAATGATGCCTTTAAAGAAGTTCAATTATTTTGGAGTCACACTCCATCGCTCTCAATTCATTCAGATAATGCAAGGAAAAGATTGGAGGAGTCTGAGAGGAGATTGGAGATTGCAAAGTTGAACTACTTGCAGCTGGGGGGGAGGGTGGACGATGTTGTGACCGACCTGGATAGAGAAGTTCTTGCCGGGTTAGTCACCGCATCTCTTACATTCTGTATTCCATGGATGATTGACTCACTGGACTGGTGATAATTATCATTATGATAATATTAATTAGAGGTTGATTGACTAGGAATTCATAATATTGTTTATGAGTTATTTATGTTTTTAAATAAATGAAAAATGTGTCTCTAGCATGCCCTGATTGCAATATTTGTGGAACCAGAACTGGATCATCTCCATAAAGTTGATTCAGATTAGGACTAATTGTACTGCATTGTTAGCTCATAAATTTAGATTAGTTTTTATCATAAAATTAGAATATTTTATGGCATGAATTTAATTTTTTTCAAGCTACAAATATAAATTATTTCTTCTGCTGGTCAACAAAACCACTCGCAGCCAGCTCGAGGAACTGAGGCAAAAGCTGGAGGAGGAAAGGATCAGACGCGAATGCTTGGAAGACACGATGGAGGACTACAAGGACGAGATCATCCGACTGACTTGCGAACTGCAACAAGTTCTGGTCTGCTGCCTCACTTCTTTTCCTCCCACTTTTACCAGCAATCTTTCTAAGCACCAAAAAATTTCGAATTTCAGAGGGAAAAGGAGGAGGCTGACGCTCTGAGGGAGCCTCCCAATACGAAGAAGTCGTCGAAAAACGGAGATCAGGCAAAGAGGAGATTTAAATGACTTGTAATAAACTTCTGGCGCTTCAAAGACTTTTATTATTATTCGTATTAATGAATTAAGAAGTTGTAAAATTCAGCATGAGTTGCAAAAAAATAATCGACTTTGAGACGAGAATACAAATCCACGACCCTTCAGAACTCGGGCGTCATAGAGTGCGTGGAGGTTAAAATATCCGAATTGAATCAGGGGACAATTTTCTGCAAGTTTGAAGTCACCGAACGTTCACGGACGAAAATTTAATAAGCAACCGAATTCGGATTCAATTGCATGTCTGCATCTGGTGCAAACGATTTGAGGAAGGCACAGGTGGGGCTTACATACTGAGGTACTTGTCCATCATCTTCTCAATTTATCCTAAGCCCCAGGTGATTAAAAACTTCCAATTTTACACAATTCGTTACGTACAGACATGAGAAAAGTGGCAGGTACAAGTAGAAATAGGTTCACGAAAACTGTAGCAGAGATACGTATAGAATCACGAAAACAATCAAAATATTTTCTGGAATTCGTGACATTGGAAACTTTTATGCTCTCCTAAGACGTTAAAAAAAGCACATCGCCACAACAAACAACAATCGCACATGACACGGGAATAGAAAACGTTCTCGGACGATGTCACGGCGTCATGGTGCGGTTATCACAGACATTCGAAATCGTCGATGGGGGGGCAAACCATGCCTTGCTCACTATGGCCACAATCCAGTAAGGTAATATTAGTGTGATATTCGACGAGGTCATCGAGACGTAGATGTTAAGGAAGGAGCCTGAGTTACTGTAGGTCGCAAGCGTTTCATGCTACATCAGCCACAATCAGCAGCGAGGAATGTAAGATCAAGCTCAAAGAGGTAATTTAAAGAAACAAGCTTAGTGCTTTCTAATTGTTTCTCTTTCTCTCTCTCTCTCTCTCTCACATTCTCTGAGGAGAGTAAATAACTCACTATAGAGGAATGATGTTTATGATCATCTCAGGAAGCAAAGCTCACATGAAAATGTCTCGACACTAAGAGAGGCGAAGTGCAAAGGATGGAACACGGAACGAGGCTTTGAATTAATGAAGGAAAAATTAAAAATTCTGCCGAACTGCATATCGAGAGGTAACGTGACGGCGACGGAGAGAGACGGACGATCGTGACGTAATATTTACAAAATGCTGCAGGTTTCAGACCTTGCTCTCGAGAACAGGTTCGAGCTCCGAACGATCGAGCGCCGCCAAAGTTCGGCGGACCAGCTCCTCGTAGCCTTCGGACTCTGAAGATGTAGACAAAATGGCAGACGCTAGAGGACAATTTGATTCGCACCGATCGGAGGGGTACGATTCGAAAGGTTTCTTGCCGACGGTTTCTCCCTCGTCGGTCGAGCCCAATAAATGGGCCACCGATGGGCCGACAGAAGAAGAGATTACATTACTTTCTCTAGAACAAGTCCTCTCTAATCCAGCAACGGGCAGAGAATATCTCAGGCTATCTAGAAAAAATTCCCCCACCATCTTGTTAGAAACCTTGATTCCTGGATTTTTTGAGGAATTCCTTCTCTGATATTTGAGATCCGAGGGCTTCTCTCCAGTCTCCCGAAGATTTTGTTGATCGTCGAGATCGTAGGAGTCCGTCGGACAGACGTTCTCTCCAGCAGGCTTATCATTGCCTCCATCGCTGTCATCTTCCAGCAGGAAATATCTAGCGAGAGGATTTCCGTCACCGTGGGCGTCGGTGGATTTTGGAATCGGTTCTCGTATCAGTTCGTCCCGGATCCTGTACTGCTCGGCCAGGTTGGACGACCTCGATCGAGGTACTTTCTTTTTTCTCATAGTGGCAGAGGAGTTTCTGGAGGCGATGAATTCTCGGAGATAACGAACCGTGCCCGTGTAACCTTGCTGTGGAAAATCAAATACGAGTTTGGGTAAATTACAAGTCACAACATTAAAACCGCTGTTAATGCCACCGATTTTTCTATGAGGATGAAAATATGTTGAGATGAAAGGTGAAGCTTTCCATGTGTGTGGAATGTGCCTCTCACTAAATGTACTTCAAGTACTTCACTTACTTGCATACTAGTTACTAACAAGTTAAGTTGTTATTATGTATTTATGTAATGAGGCAACGAATAGAAGTGCCGATCGCAACAGACGACGAACATCGATCATGAACTCCCTGTCCCCGGGTTCGATGACGTAATCGTTGGTCCCGATGTAGCCACAGTTTATCGCCACTGTTCTGAGGCTGTCGTTAACCTGAAGGCAAATGCTCCGAGTTTGAATGATGAAAATAATTTTTATGATTAATTGGAACGTTAATTGATTAATTGATGATTTATAATTGTTAATGGCGATCATGGGTCACTGATTTAAAAAATCTAAAAATAACTTAAGATCTGACTATATTTAGCTATCTAGATAACCACCAAAGTAGTTTGAATTAGATCTTGTGAGGTTAAGTAGCCATGACAACAATAACAACAACATTGATGACGACAACAAGCTCTCAGACAATCGCCAGGCTTAAATCACTTGTTCCTATCCTTGAAGCTAAGACACTGAAGTTCGTACGCATTCACAATGCAATGCATCGTTGCACCTGAAGTAACACCATCATCATCCTTGCCTTTGTCAGTGTTGTAATATAAACCATGGGCTTGTAAATTAAACACACGTAATTCACCATCGACTAAATGCCAATTAAGCAATAATAACATTCATAAATATTGAATAAAAGAGGCTCGAATCAACTTGCAAGATGCTGCAATTGAATTGAATATCCTCATAAAACCAAAATGCCAAATTACTTTGATTCTGAGCTTCCTCTGAGAGATGAGGAGGGTCTCGAGGGTGGCGACGAAGTACTCCCCGAAATTGCGAATGTCTACGTGACTCTTGTTCCAAATCTCGTAGTGGTCGAGCACGTCCTTGGCTCCGTCTCCGACCGAGGAGCACAGCTCGTCCATGAACTGGAACGAGACACCGAGAACAAATTCATTTAAAGATCATTCAGTAAATTATTCATGATTTATGCTAATAGCATCGGGTGTTTCGTTATTGTTCATCTCAGTTATGCAAGGGACTTGAATAAAATAAATAAATAAATAATTTATTATTATTGTTATTGTAAAAATAGGTTTTTAGTGCAAAATATCCTTCTGTTGTCTTTATAAATTCATTTGACTCAAAGCAGTAAACAGTAGCAAACCTCTTGTTTGTCAAATTTTTTATTATGCATTTTCCTTTTGGCCATTTCTTTTTGTAATCTTTCTCTAAAATGTGAAAAAAAAACAAAAAAAAATGAATAAATAGCAAAATAATTAGCAAAAGCAGTTGAATGCCAAAACGATTTTCAAAGAGAGCAGACTTCTAAATTCTGACGCGATACATTTTGGTCAAAGCAGAATAATGAGGTTTCTTGGTAATCATTGAGTCAGGGTTCGATAAACTGATTAGTTCTTGATCATGAAGGCTTTCTTTCTATCCGATCCACCTTTGCATGCATCTTAATCATGTCTCGTCGTCGATTAACCACAGTCTCTTTCAAGCCTCGTCATCCACATTAAATTACAATTTTACTTGAATTTGCATAATTTTATTGAAAAATGTTCACTCGATGTTAATTTATTTCGGATTCAGATCTCTGCTCTCGAAGCCCGACGAGCTTGGAAATAAAGTAGCAGTGTGGATGTTTATGAAGATCGATGTAAACGTAAATGCACTTCACATGTGAGGTAATTTCTGATGTCTACAATTACTTCTCCACATTGTAACTCTCAAGACACGTAACTTTTATTCATTCTGCTGCATCATGATTCACTAACAAAGCAAGCAAAAAACTCTAAAAAGCCTAAAAAACTCCCTCCCTTGAGAAATCTGAAAATTAAATCTGGTGCCTTAAAAACTACATATTTTAATTTTGTCCTTCAGAAACAACTCCTCCAAATTACTCAATTATCTCACTCTACCAAAGTCTTAAACTTGGTTCATATTTTTTATTTTTTGTGTGTGGCAGTTTCAAACCAGCATGAACATATTGTAACTCAATATTGTAACTCTTGTCATGAACTTCTCTCACTTTAAGGATTCTTGCTTTTGTTGGATTTTAAATAATCTGCTTGCACTGAGGAGGAAGGAAATTGTTAGAAACCAAATCCTTACTAAACTTATCCTTTCAAAGGAACAATGCTTTCCTTTTTTTTGTATTGAAAAGCCCATCTGTCGACCGTCTAGTTGAAGACAAGAAAATGTGCACTAAAATCTTTCTAGAAGCACTGAAATGTTGAACTTGTTGCCAGGATACCATCGATTTGTGAGGAATAAAGGTCAGGACTGTCAACAAAATAAAGTGCTCAATCTCCATGGAATAATTTTACGGACAACGACGAGAGCTTCCACGAGAACAACAGCGTTGATGCATGAAATACAAGAAAATACAAGTGCAAGATAAAAGAGAACAATGTAAGGGGAAATAGGAAAATCAATGTTTGAAAAAAAACCTACCTGGCGAGTTTAGTGTTGGGCAAGTAGGTTGGCTTGCAAGGAATTTCTTTGCCAAACAATGCCTGCCATATTTTGTGATCAATAGGCTTCTCTGATACCTGAATAATTTGGCAGCCCATTAAATATTCATGAATTATTTAATCAATTGATGGACGTCATCTTTAAATCATCCTGCTCTGAGGCAATCCTCTCGAGATTCCATTCGGCTTGCTCAAAATCGTAGACGTCATCCAGGACGTTGGTTCAATAAGCTAATTATTACATAACTTGACATTATCGTAAATATATTTTATTGTTATTATTATTATTATTATTATAACTAGCCATCATTCTTTGGGATGTTCGAAAATGATGCACTTAATATTCATTCATTGTGACAACTTCTTAACGAATTAATAAAGTGCAAACTTCAACAACCTGTCCCAGAAACTACATTCCCAAGTTAACTCTCGAGCATCAGATAAACAAGTCGACGACTTAAGACTCAGAAGATTGAGAAACTGAATTTGCATAATCAATGTCATGGGTCTTAATGCTTGTACTTAATGGCAGTGATGCAGCCAGGATTTTAAATTTTGGTAGTGGTGGGGAGAGGGGCACATTTGTTGTACGCGTACGTAAAGGTGGAACCGGTGGATGAGCAACAAACATTTGACTTCACACTAAAGATGCACAAGGGAAGCAAGGCACTTGTAATTTAGTTACGGAAGCTTACAATTTTTAATAAATATTGGAGTTATTACGATCAAGTATTTATAAATTATTATTTATGAATTTAGAAAAATGTCAGGGGACAAACTGACGGGCAGGAGGGCAAAGTCCCCTGTGGCTTAAGCTTATGTATATGCTTAATGTTTTTTGTAGAAATGGTCTGTCATGACATTTATCACTCCCAAGATAATGTAAATAGTTATTACTACTAATAATAATTACGGTTAATAACATAAGCATCAGATGTGCATAAATTCTTTGATGATTGTGAAAAAATCTTGAGACGAAATATCTGCGACAAGAATATCTTAGAGCTCTTTATCATGTCACAAACTTGGCAGATGATTATGCTCTCAATGGTAATAATAATAATAATAATAATAAAATATTAATAATAACAACAATAATAATAATGGTTATCATTAATATGTTAATATTGAATAAATTGCAAAACACCAACCACATAAAGTCCGAGTGTAGCCATATTTGGAAGTCCATTGCCTTCGAAGTCGTCATAGTTCTCCAGCTCGTCATTGTCGATGTCGTCTTCACTGGAATGATAGTTGGAATCTGAACCCAAGTCTATCGGGTGAAAAAGGGAAATTTTGAAGATTACCTGAATTAATTTATTAATCGATGACTAAATCATGAGGTCATGAAAAGTGAGCAATTGTTGAATAAACTATTAAAACTATTAAACTGTTAAAGAAGCCATGGTAAACATGAGAATGCTTCCTTAATAAATCACAAATTACGAACAAATAGTGGAAAATAACAATGAAACGGTCGAAAAGTAAAACCCCTACCATCAAAACAATGGATGGGGTACTGGTCCAAGAGTCCGCCGTCCGTGTACACGCATTCCCTGCCGGACATGTTGTATCTGACAGCTCGAAACACCACTGCAAACAGAACATAAATCATTGTCATCATAATCATTATCATCATCATCATCATCATCACCAGCAGCAGTAGCAACAGTGACTTTCATATAATTTTCACGGATGTTAACAAGCTAATTGCCATTGAAAAATCAGGTCCTTCAATAATCTGCATCTTAACTTTGTGACTGAGGAGAAGCTTAAAAACAGACGTCTTAATTGGATTGCAAAAACATTTCAGTCTGACCACTTTTCCATAACATCACCATCGTTATCACCATGTTATCATCATCATCATCATCATCATCAACATCAGCATTCATACAAGAGAACAACAATCAGTAAGAGGAAAATCTAAAAATATTTTTCCATGAGTATGGTTCCATTTATGTAGCACTGCACTGCATTCCATCGGGGAGGTAGACTTATTCTCCGGGGAATTCATCGTGATCGTGATCACAATGACGACAAAGCTCAAAGGGTCCTTTCGTTTCAAATGCAGGAGGCAGGCCGCCACAAATCATGATTGTCGTTTAGCAATGCATTCATGAAAACTACACTAGCACCTTGTATGATAATTAATACCAAATTCTGTAAAAAATTTAAAACGTACATAAATTACTATCTATTAACATATTAAAATAAGTACAAGAATAAATTATTAAAATAACTAAGATATTGAAAGACTGGAGAGCATGGTTTGAGTCAATGACACAATAACTTCCCCCCCCCCCTCATCAATCAAACCATGGGGCTCACCTGGGAAGGCCATGGACATTCGGACAGCATCCCTGATGGGAAGGTTAGGGGTGGTCTTGTGGTTGAAATACTCCGAGCACATTCGACTGAGATTTGTCACGACAATGCACAATTCCCTATTCATTGATTCCTTCAACTGAAGAGATTGGCCAATTAAAACAGAAATTAATGGTGCTCAATAAAACTAATTGATCGACATGGCAGATCAACAACAACAACAATGGCACGTCGACGTGCAGGTCGGCCGAACCAATTGCTTTCTTGCGTGCGGCGATGACGGCAACGTGTCGTGTTCGCAACTCGGCCTGCACCGCCAGGGAGCTCCCTCGGGTAGGGGGCCACGTGAACGGTCGATCGATTAAAATGTGCCTTGGCATCCCTCTCGGGTACACGTGGCACTGAAAAGGTCGGCTAAATGCGAATACAAGAGATAGAGGAGGCAGACCAACTGATCAGTTGGCACATGGGGCAGGTCGGGTCCTCTGAGCTGAACACAAAAGTGTTCTTAGAATTGCTGCCTCAGCAGTTTCCAGCAGAGTAACAAATCGAGCTTCGAGGATGACGGTACGAAATGATTACGGCAATGATGCCGTCACATTTACACAGACGACTCGGGTGGTCTTAAACACGAAGAGGCCTCCGAAAATAAATACTTAAAAATAATAACCATGATGACATGCAATGCTGCGATGTGATGCCATACAATGTGATGCAATGCAAGTGGAGGGAGAAAGTGAATGTCAGAATGGAGGCTGATGGTTTCATCTCATTGGGAATTTCAATTTCATGCCCGAGCACAAACATGAGAAAATCATTCTCAGTGGTTCTTAATAAGATCAAGGTCTTGCAACTTGAAGCTTGCTTCCTAGTTTTTGGGGTTTTTTTCTTTTTTATGGAGTGGAAAAACATCTTAATACGTTCACTCACATTGATGCTTTTCATACATTAACATCTCAATACATTACAAATTTGGAGATCACAATAATGGAAATGTTGTTTATCAAAATGATTAATAATGCTCCCTTTCAGGTTAATTCAAGAAATGAGAATAACTAAATCTAAAAACGACATAAAATTAATGAAACGAAAGATTTTCGAGAGACTGAAACTGACTTCAAGGAATGTAATGTCGGAATTTCCCACTTTCTTCTTCAAGTGCTCCCCATAAATTTCGTGGAACCTCTTGGCCGGATGGATGCCAAACTTGTTGCAGACTCTGGGCAGGCAACAACAGCAGGCACAGGTTTGATCTACAACAACGACAAAACTTGATTACAGATCAACAGCAACTGACAATCTTTTAAGAAACACGTGAAAGTGACGTCAGTGAAAGTCTCAATTAGAAGCCTCAGCCATGATGATGCTTTGTTGTTGTTGATGACTGTATTGCTTGACAGCGATGGCAGTGGTAATGATTATGATGCCATGGTGGTGATGATTATGATGCCATGGCGGTGATGATTATGATGCCATGGCGGTGATGATTATGATGCCGGAGGTGGTGACAAGGTGGATGTAACAGTACTAGTTTTAAAAGGAAATGATGTTGATAATGATGCATGTATATATATAAATGCATATAATATACATATATATATGAATATTTTCATACTTTGGTGGAAATTAATGGAGATTATAATTAATATTAATATTGAATGTTGATTTCTTACATAATCGTTTAAGTGTGAAGCCATTTAAATGAAAATGAAATTTTCAAACTGGCACTTGCATTAAAGTGGTTGTTACAATTCCTAAGATGCAAACCTTAAAATAGATGTAATAAGGTAATAGACTTAAGATTTAATAAGGTAACAAACGTAAGATGTTATTAACTAACAGACATAGGATGTAATGTTAAGATGAAAAGCATAAAGATGTACATAATGGCTGTAATAACATGAACTACTATTATATGCTGATATTATAAAAATATTCTTAAAGAACAGCAATAATAATAACGATGATGCTGATGATGATGATGATGATGACGATGATAAGAATAATAACAATAATAATAATTATAATAATAATAACAATAACAATAACAACAATAATAATAATAATAATAATAACAATAACAATAACAACAACAATAATAATAATAATAACAATAACAATAACAATAACAATAATAATAATAACAATAACAACAATAATAATAATAGTAATAATAATAATGAAAGCACTAATAGCAACATAAACAATTACAGTCCTTGAATTGTATTCCAGTCCACTTGACACTTACGAATGTCCTTGAAACCAGGCATCATAGCCTTCACCTCAAAACTTTGCTAATAAATTATGCAGCTCATTAGCATATAGACCACCCACTCTAAAAAAAATTTGCAAGGCACTTCATTGTCCATTCCATTGATTTAAGTCATCGTACGGCATTAGCAAATTATGCATATGAAGACAGCCATTGGCCTAATAATGAATAGTAATTATGTGCGGTGATTTGCATACTTTCCATCATGGCTGCATAATAGAGGTAATATGTGATGATGATGATGATGACGATGACGACGATAACCTAACAAGGTGCTAACAGAGGGATGACTTGATTTCGTGCAAAAATAATTGTATGCCAAGTGAAATAAATATAACAAAGCAATAAACAAAAAATAACATTATTTCACAAAAAAGAAACCGAGTAAAAAGTGGACTCAAAATTTGTGAAAAAATAACATAAAAAAATCTTTCAATCTATGAATCCAAAGGTCGAGCAGACGAGTAAGTGGTCCGAGGCGACCAGAAAATAATCTCCGAAAGCCTCTCGAATGTTTGAAATTGTGAAACTTTTGAGACGTGAGAGAATAATTTTTATCGAGCGAATAATTTAAGATTTAATAAAAAGCTTTTTATTTGAAGTTGTTTGTTTGGAAAGAAAGCAAATATCTCTCCTTTTGTTTTCGTCTCTCACTTACTAATGAGCCATCATCATGGCAGCTACCACTAATTAATACTACCGTCACACATTATTATAATTAATTATAATTATTAATTATTAATAACATTAATATTACGAATGAATAATTAATCATTGACAATCTTTTTTTACTAATCATAAACTTATTAGTGGACTTCATGGCCAGTAACATGTTAAATTGTTTTACCTAAACACTCATCATGACTTCAATTCGTTATAATATTCGAACGTTAATGACGACAACACGTCATCAACATCGACAAGGAAAATCCACCAACCATGGAAGAGCCACTTGATATCGCACTTGAACACGTCTGCAATTTCCTGGGGCGAGCACCCGACCGCCAGCAATCCGGCACAGATGGCACCGGCACTGCTTCCCGCAACCTTGGAAACGTTCTTCAGGATGCCGCAGTCCTCCAGAGCTGGATGGAAAGAAAAGAAGAGGAGTGCCAGTAGATTATCATGATTATCATCTCATCCACAATGTTTACTCAGCAGCAAGTGCTTGATCAATCTTTTGATTATTTTACTTGTGTCCAGTAATTAAGAGCCCTTTGTAAATATTTTCTGAGCAGATGCATTTCCATTTTGATTCACATATTTCCCGTTATGGGCAATTCAGTCATTCATTGTTTGCAACATGCATCAACATTCATTTGTGGATGGTTATATTAAGATTGCCTTCTTTTCAACATTTTAAAAAACCCCTCATAATCCACCATACTGAAGTCTTCGTGCAACTTATTTAACGAATGTTCATCCAAAGATGCGAAACGACCGATGCATGTCGGAGAAATCAGACGAGGATCTCCACCTCTGCCATGTTCAGTCAAGTCCTCTCCCATATTCTCTCTAGTCCTGGAAAGATGTATTTGCACCTAGAAGGCCTCTCCATCTTGGAAAAGTGAAACCTGATCCTTTGGAAGCATAGGGAGGGCATCATGTTAGTCAGCTCACCTGAGGCATGAAACATACTCGGAAACTTGACTCGATACTCCGAGGCATTGAAAAGCAGGGCTTTCATGAAACGAGCTTTGAATAGATGCACGAAGAAAAGGACGATTGCACGAATAGAAGCATGAATAGATATGTGAATGCATGAATGAATGAATGAATGGATGAATGGATGAATGGATGAATGAAAGTATGAAAAGATAAGGGACCGACCAACTATCAACTTTGTCAGACATTTGGTTTGAAAGAAATTCATCAATTTTATGAGCCTTTCAAAAGGTCGCGGATTGAAAATGTCCGCAAAGTCTTTAATGCTTTGAATGGGACGACATAACAAATGCATTCATTAAGATAGTTTTGTTGCAGAAATAAAATGCACGAATAAAACTCCTAACAACATGCGACACGACATGTGTCAACGGTTTTGTAGCTTCTCCAATAAACATTTGATGAGGATTTACATTTCATCTACTCATTTAGTTGGTTGGAATCCATTTTTCATCTAAATGATGAAAATGATATGGACCAATTACTATTTCTAATTTTTTAATCATTTTAATAAATTCAAACTATGAAAATAAATGAAGATCACTAAAATATGTAAAAGTAAGAATTCGCAAAATAAAAGCAATAGCAGCGATGGTGATGCTGATGTCGAGCTGTGATTACATGTTGATGACGATGACTTTGTTTAAATCTTATGAGTTGAAAGTCAAAGTTAAGGGAACTACATGTACGAGGGGTCGACCAAGAGACCCAAAAAATTACTCGCTCGACTTCAGGAGTGTCACTCGAACGAAAGGACGTGGAAAACCAGGTGCAACTCGAAAACGATCTATTTTAATTGCGATGCCTGAGGAAAAACACGACACAGGTGCTCGAGTATTAACAGAGTAAAAATAACTAAAGTTATAACAATTAATAACTAATCATAACTCATCATAACTTTAATTCATAACTTAATATTCAAAATTGCAACTGGAAATTGAAATAATAATGCTTGATGATATTCTAATTGTTGATATTTTCATCGTGCATAGGGGATCGTTTAATGTGGAAATTGTTGGAATGACTTTCCAAAAGTACTCATTATTTTGTGAGATGAAACGTTACAGGCAAATGGAAGAATGGAGAATGACTTTCGTTTAGCATCACGAGAACTGTAGCCAGGGTCGGCCCTTCTGTTCGATGGAAGAAGCACATCAGAAACTCAAAGTTCAAGGATTAGATAAGAATGAGCAGGCTGAACTAAATAACAGCCAAAAACTATTGTCACCATCATCACCATTACATTGTTCCAATTCATCATCGTCAGTGTCCTAATAAATAAATTATATGCACGACATGCTGTTGATGCCACCATCATCACCATCACAATCATCATCATCATCATCACCATTATCACCATCACCGTCATCACCGTCGTCGTCATCATCATCATCACCATTATCACATAAATGTAGTTCATTTATATAGCACCATACGCATAGCATCAGAGGTGCTTTTTGTTAACCATTTATATAGCACTCCTTCCCAAGGGCACTTGCAGCAGTGCAGGGTTTCGAACACGACGCATTACGACTGCCGTCGTTACCGCCACTTGCAGGAACACGACCCGTTCGGCCAACCTGCCGTCTTAATTTCAACCATTGATTCCAACATTACCAGTTTCAATTCATCATCATCAGTGTCCTAATAAATAAATTATAAACATAATTTAATGCTTTAATCTATAAATGTTTTTAACCAATTTCCAAGTCGTGGTTCTTTCGTACATCTGAAAAAGCCTCCAAAACATTGTCAGTTCCTAGGATCGAGATTCTATCGGCCCGTTTGACGAAAGAGGTCGTTACAAATTCACGGAGCTTCATTAAATATGCATGGTAGTTTTGGAAATTTGAAAAAGAAATCTAAAGGCCGATTGCAACGTCAAAGCATGACTCGTCGATGGCAGTCGCTCCAAAAATGAATTAATGAGTGGATCCATGAAT
Source organism: Hirudo medicinalis (assembly GCA_011800805.1). Taxonomy (NCBI): domain Eukaryota; kingdom Metazoa; phylum Annelida; class Clitellata; order Hirudinida; family Hirudinidae; genus Hirudo; species Hirudo medicinalis. The sequence continues at coordinate 75,766 of MPNW01000463.1, forward strand.
GATTAACAATTATCAACTAATGTTAGAATAATCAATTCTAATGCATTCCAATACTTTTATTTGCACGTGTAATGTAATTACCAACGAAATAAAATCTTCAGAAATATTTATTTTTATCGACATACCTTCAGAGAGCCAATGTAAGCATATCCTTTGCTTCCTCCTCCCGACATGACGATGTTGTGGAATGGATAATGCGGGTAGGTTCGCCAGTCCGTGATCTTTTCCTCAGAAAAACCTGCGCAGGCAGTTTTCGATCTCGTCATGGCCGAAATTACCTGGGAGGGGTCCGGATCGGTTGTTTTCAGCCCTTTTTCGGGCAATTTGCGGTCGACCGGACCTCCATTGCTATGGCTGTTCTGAAATCTGGCAAAGAAGTTCAGGCGATTGACCTGCCAAATGTGATCCTCAAAGAATATGAATTTGGGCACATGTTTCTTTCTTCTTTCCTTTCTCTTGACAGACTCTGGCAGATAATCGATGCCATGAATGATAAAGTTGTCGGACATCTGACCGCATCTTCGTCGTCTCTTCCTTTTCCTCGGACCTTTTACGCACGTCTTCTCGACTCTCCCAGAATCTGCTTTTGCGAGATTCTTGCTTTCGTGTACTTTTCGGGCTTTACCCGAAGAATTATGATTGCCCATTTTTGCCGCATATCAGATGAGATTCACAAGGTGATAACAAATGAGACACAGTTCCATTCCGTAACTCATTTAAAATCAGCAATCTTAAGAGGATCTCCTCGCTAAAACTTTGTAACTGGTATTTTGCGTTTAGATGTTGTGCAAGCTTTCTTTTTCAACACAGTATCGCACAGCAGGCACAGCAGGTCACAGCAGAAAACTTCGGTAAACAATGAAAACAAAGGTGCTCCCAAAAGCTCTTGATGCCCGGGATAAAGAGCTTCAATTGGAAAGTCAGGTGAAAGGAGCTTCTGATGTCTGCTAATTATCTTTAATTTAAAATAATTTAAACAAATTCAGTACTTTTTTTTAAAATAATACTTACTAATTTCAATTAAACAAACTAAAGTTTATTCTCTAGAAACTATAAACAGAAACCCAAATAAATATACAGAATTAATGGTTTTAATTCTTAAAATTCAATTAAACCAGATATCAATTGTTTTTTTGAACTGATGCCAATTTTGCCTTTTTTTTCACAATGTAATATTAGTCAAGCAACCTAGATTTTCGACAATATCTAAAAGATTTTATCCCGCGCTAAATTTTCTTATCAGCTGACACATCCGAAGAAATTATCTCAATTTCAGAAACTCTCAAAAGTTCCCATTGATTCCCACTGATTGTGATGGCATCGACCCAACTCTGGCGAGCATTTCGGTACCTCTGATAGCTCATATCCTGGCATCCCTAATCAACTGTTCATTCAGCTCAGGCATTTTCCCAGACTCCTTAAAAACTGCGAAAATCATCCCATTGCACAAAGCTGACTCTAAGGAAAATACTACAAACTATAGGCCAATATCGATTATACTAACTTTTCCAAGTTTAAAAAAACAATTTACGACATAACCATCTCATTTTTTTAACAAGTTCTCAGTAATCAAGTATTAGTCAGTTCGGCTTTCGTCGACATACAACAACTCAACCTACACGCTCATCCACTCATAGATCTCTCTCAACTTGTAGCAGGGTCAGTTAATGATTGGAGTCTCCTGAATCTGCCAAAGCTTTCGAAGTGAACCATGAAATTCTGCTTGAGAAATTACAGCATTACGGCAATTCATGATAAATGCACCAGCAGAACCAGATAGATGCAGATTGCTATCTCCGTGATGAACTAGTTTCTGTAGTGTCAACTGAAATAAAAAAAATTATCGCGAGAAACATGCAGCTTTTCATCCTTTAATGTGGGGTTAGGGTTAGGGGTGAACTATCAGTGAACTCAGCAAACTGTGCAAGCTCATTTCAGAAGCAAACATCAAGGTCTTTATAAACCTCGACAAGATTCGATGTTGCTGTCAGTATCTCCAGTGAAGAACGCAAGACCGGCGCAGTGGCCTGCGGGCCTACACCATCATACTGCTATGGGGCCTTCACCTGGGTAAATCCGGCACTGACTAGTTTCTAAATATGGTGCGGGTTGTCCAGACAGCGGGATGTCATTCCCTTAGGACTAATCCTTGATATAACCCTTGACATTCTATACAATTTTATTTTCTACTATATAGTTGTTGTAAATATATTTTGTTCTCTCGTTCGGCTCAATAAAAGGTTTTAAAAAAAATTCTAGTTTTGAAATGGACGCTAAACAAACAAAAGTTATGTATTAATAACTCGCTTTCTTTTTGGCACATGTTTGTAGTATACACGTTGGCGCCGGATAGCCAGAAATTATTCAATTCAACGCATTAGTCAAACAATACTATTTGAACTGCATTCATTATTGCATATTAGAGGCATTTACGATGATTTTTAAAATCTTAATTGATGACTTTAAAATGCGATTTGTTTTTGTTAAAGTTATCGTCCGGTTTTAGTGGCACTGAGGGGTGGTCCGTTGACGTTGTTATTGCTCACATTGCAATTGTCAAATAAAAACTCTTTAATAATTAAATGGGGTACCAGTACTACTTTTAAAGATAACAAATATTGTTTAAGGTCTCAACGTCTACCGTGAGAGATTATTTAAACGATTTCGTTTTTTTTTTAATTCTGTTAGTGGATTAGTTCAGCTGATGATCTTTTGCTGTTAAAACTGTGATGAAAGCAAGGTAACCTTTAGACATAAAGTTTTGTAAGAACGGAGGTGATTGTACGTCTTATTTCAGAGGTGATTTGGGGAAAAAAGATCGCTTTGGAAAGATAGGATCACGCGATTCGTTTTCTGATTTCCAAGAAAAAACCAACGATGCATGGGACGATGGAGATGACGACGTCATCAGACTTTGTTCCCGAAAGAACAGCAATCATCTGAAGCATAACAACTTGTCAAATGTCTTGAATTCTAATAAGTTACCCAGTTCAAATTCAAAACAGTGTTCATCTCTTGATTCTGCGTGTAGTGCCGGTAATCATGTCTCAAGCACAAAATCGCGTGATCATCCAAGTTTGTCATTGAGAGATAATTTAACAAATGATTTCATCACTTTAAGAGTGCCTTTTGTATTTTGCAGCTCTGTTTTCTCCTTTATCACGACAGTCCAGTTTGCCTCAGACTCGACCTTTTGGAAACAAATCTGTACAAAGTCTGATGCCCTCCAATTCGCATGAACAAGACGATATCAAACTAGAAAAATTCTCATCTCTTCTGAATTGTTCCACTGTAAATTTAGGTTTGTCTTTGAGAATTCAGTGTTTTGCAATGCAATATTTTTTTGCTATTAAATCTGGCTTCCAGAATATCTAAATTACCTTTTCATATCATTTTACAAAAATTGACAGAGGCTCTAAAAGAGCAGAGTTGGTCGGGCATTCCTTCGCGATATCGACCTCTCGTTTGGAAACTTCTTTCAGTGAGTCGTTTTCCGTCAACATGGCAATTGATCGTAGTTTGAGATTTCCAAGCAACTTTTCACCTTCCTAGGGTTACCTTCCCGCCACGACGGACAGACGTGAAAGCATGCTGGAGAAGAAGAGAATGGAGTACCACAATTACCTGAAGCAGTATTACAGCACCAGACATCAGGAAATCCACCAGGAGACACACAGACAGGTTATTGGATATTCACAAGCCTTTGAACGAGCTCACAATCGACTGCGATGTGTAGTGAGATTAATGGTATACTGAGTTTTTCCTGATGATTCTCTAGGCACTCCATGTGTTTTGCCAACAAAATCATCATCTTTTATCAAAATATTTGTTCATGGTATGTGGAATATGGTTTCGTATCATGCTCAAATATTCTAAATCCTGAGCTTTTAAGATATTTTGAGTCAACAAGGTGAGATCCAAACATCATGAAGCATGAATAGAATTCATAATTTTCATATCTCAATTCTAACTAATAGCTTCAGTGGATTCTTTTGTTAACTTTTAATATTATTATTGTTATTATTATTATTATTATTACTATTATTATTATTATTATTATTATTATTATTATTATTATTATTCTATGTTTAATCCTAAAAAAATCAATTTTGAGTTTAATGAAACAAGAATAACCTTTCACCTTCAGTATCATGCTGCTGATGATGATGATCGTTATTATTAAATGTTAGACACATACCGCTACCCGACCGGATAGATACCATCCGGAACTATCCGGTATTTATTGTTGCTTATTTCAATACTTATTCAAACATTCTGTTGATTTATTGAGATAAAATATGATTTTATTGCACTGACTTTTATTGCAACAAAGGATGAAACAAACATGATGTTGTATCGTATTGCATCAAGTGGTTTTGTGTGTTCAAGAGCTTCATTAAAATCTTTTGAGAACTTTGTTTTAACTCGAGCGACCTCGACAATTGTTGCTCGTGTGGAGTTTTGTATTTCAGGAAAGATTGCAAAACACACATGAAATTTGTGTTCTGTGACTTTGATGAATGTTTGTTATTTTCATGACTTGTTTGTTTAAATATTTAAAATCCCTTCTTTCAATTGAAAATGTACTTTTACATGCTACTCATGTGGAATTTATATGATTTTATGTAGAATTAAATGTTTTATTAGACCTATGAAATCCTTAATTTTCCGATGTCTAACATGAAAAGCCTTGATGCGAATGTAACGTTTGGACGGCAATTCCATAAAATTTGAGCCGACGAGTGTTGCCTGGACTTTGGCGCCATGAAAATTTAACAAGTGCATCGTTTGGCGGGCACTCGAACCTCGATTGTGATGACACGAGCATCTTTATTCGGGTGGGAATGTTTGGAACTTAACAGTTGGCAGCAGTTGAATGTTGTTTGGATGAATTAATTCAAGATGAATGTTGTTTGGATGAATTAATTCAGAAGTCATCCATCGATTGGTGATGAATCCATGATTTTTTTGTTTCATTCATTTCAGTTTGTATTTCATACGAACGGTATCTTAAGAGATTTATGCGCATCCTCGGTTGCTTCCTTAATTCTGAAAACAGCCTCCCTTCATCATCCAGCTTCGGTCATCTACAATTCAAACTGCAACTAATTCATGCTGTTCCGTCTTTAACTCATCCGATCGGAAATCTAAAAAATGTTAAAGCTGGCAGATCTTCCTTTCCTCGACTATTCCTCAACTCCTTCCACTGTTGTTTTTGTTTCAGATTCAAATCGACATCCCGAGAATGAGTCCGTCGGTCCTTCTCTTCCAGCAGGAAACAGTTCAGGAGGTCAATCTTAGATCGATGTTTTTGACATTTACTTTGACCTAGATGTCATTTCAAAGTCACTTTGAGAGTTGTTTGATGATCTTTAATAGTATTAGAAGTATTTATTGGTGCTAATTTTAACAACACTTCAAGTATCTGTCGCTTCAATAGGCAATGATTCATTGCTCCAAGTTTCAAGTTGCTCTCACATTCTGTCAATGTCTGTTTCTTTGTCAGATCTTCGAGAGAATCCTGTACATCTGGGCGATCAGACACCCCGCCAGTGGGTACGTGCAGGGGATGAATGATCTCGTCACCCCCTTCTTCGTTGTTTTCCTTGCCGAGTACTTAGGCAAAGGTGAGGTTCAGGTCGCAGATGTTTTGGAATCGTGGCAGTTATGACCTAAACTTTTGAATATTAAATGCTGTGATGCACCAGTTAGAGTTAGTTTTACTCTCAAGGAGGCAGTTGACGTAGCAGTCGTCTGCAGAATGTATTTGCACGTCTGTGCGATTTATCAATGACTTGATATCTTTTGTAACATTTCTTTTGTGCTCCCATACTTACATCCTCTGCTAAATTTAGAGCTATGTTTACTGTGTCAGCATGTTTGCGACAGTGAGGTAGCTCATAATCATGTTGGTGATGTTTGCAGGCCTGAGTTCAATTCTGTCATGTCTTCTAAGATCATTTGTCTTTGCATTGTCGTGGATAATTATTTTGATTGATATTTTAATATAATCACTAGTTTGCAAATAATATTTGTAATGTAGTAATTATATCAATGTTGTTGTTATTAACATCTTGTTATTGTCATCGTCACATCGCGAATACAACATTTCAATGCAAGCTTCTTATGTCGGCCATCTTCTTACGACACAGTCTCCTAGTTACTGCTGAACTAAAACCTTCTGGAAATGAATGAATGCTTGCGACCGTAAAGATGCTGACGTCCGTTAAAAATTAATTACGAATTAATCGTTGTCCGCTCTTCCAGAATCCTTCGTCGAAACCTTCGTGGTGTCGTCCCTGGCGGAGGAAAGTCTTCAGAGCCTCGAAGCCGACTGCTACTGGTGCTTCTCGAAACTGCTCGACGGCATTCAGGACAATTACACGTTCGCTCAGCCGGGCATTCAAACGCGCATCAACCAACTCAAGGAACTCATCAGCAGGATAGACAGTTGAGTGGCTGCCTGCTGCTTCACATTCATGTTCATATTCATATTTATGCTTGTTAATCATTTGTTTTGGTCGGATTGTTGTAACGATTTATTACTGTTCTCCTTCGTTGATTCGCACGAATCATGAATGTGTACGCGAACGCAGTGGCTTTTTGCATGCGCTTTACTATTTCTTTTTATTTCAAACAAAAATAAAAGACAATCCATCAATAATCATCATCATTGTTATCATCATAAATGTTATTATTTTAATAATAACTTGGGAAAAAAATGGAAATTCCTAATGGCATTCTAAGTACATGCCAGCAAACGATCAAGCAAAATTGTCAACTGAGTGGTTTTTATTCCAGACCGACTTCACCGCCACCTGGAAAGTCACCGAGTGGAATACCTCCAGTTCACATTCAGGTGGATGAATAACCTGTTGATGAGAGAGTTACCTTTGAGGTGCATCGTCAGACTCTGGGACACTTACCTGGTTGGTTTATTGGACTTAGTGCGCCTGCTGTTGTACTGTTATTATCATGTTAATTAGTGACTTTTAATAAATTTATTTGTTTGATTAATTTTTTTTAATAAGTAAATCTAGTTGGTTACAATTGCAAATCATTTTCCACAATACAATTTTAAAGTAACTGGCAATTAAATATTATTACAATATTATTATAATATAATACTAATCAAATAACCAAATATTATGCATAACTCGATCATCTCCGCTTGCAGTCAGAACCTGATGGTTTTGCCTCCTTCCACCTGTACGTCTGTGCTGCTTTCCTCACCAAGTTCTCCGGAGTTCTTCAGAAGGAAAAGGATTTCCATGTAAGATGGAGATGTTTATTTTTCAATGAATTTTTCTGACTTTTGATTCCCAAAATAATTACACGAGATAGGAGTATTAGTATCTGCATTCATTCGATATTTTGAATGCCTACATGTCCGCTCTGGACGCAAAGGTACCATGTTCGCCCGACCATTTATGTAGCCCTCCTTCCCAAAGGTGGCAGACTGAGCTGGGTTTCGAATGCAGCAATGTTAAGACTGTTGCCATTGCTGCTTCCAGGAAAGCAATGCTCTGAGCTATTTTGATTAATAAGAGCATTTTTAAGGAGTTTATTATTTTATTCAAATGTGATTGTTGATTTGAGATTGAATGTCAGAATATAAAGACAGAATGTGATGTGATGCGATATGATGGCACATTTTAAAAATAAATTTTCGATTGAATTTGACAGTAAATATTTTCCCCCGTCTCCACTTCAGGGCCTGATGCTGTTGCTCCAGAATTTTCCGACTCAGCACTGGAAAGATGAGGAGATGCGAATGATCCTCGCGGAGGCCTATAGGCTCAAGTTCTCGTTCGCAGACGCCCCCAAGCACTTTGTCCGAGAATCAGCATCAATCAGAGGAGCCCAATGACTCGATGACGACCAGTCGAGAGTTCTACTTCCTCCATGCATGGCTTCAAAATGCACTGGAATTTCTATGACAGAAAACTGATTTCGAGAAGTTCACCTGAGAAATTTTCAATTTGAGCTGTTGATGTTGTTGATGATGATATTATGCATGAGAAATATCTCAATCTGCTCTGACCCCATTACCAAAGCCATTTCATTAGTTCGTCCGTTTCCAGAACTATTTATAGCAGCGAATGAAAGACTCCGATTGCCCCTTACCCTGCGACTTGATTGGACGAGAGTTTTTAGATGCTGAGCTATGAATTGCAATTGTTGTCGATCTGAAATAAATGACCATTTTCAGTTGTACATAGAGATGACGATCTGTTTGTGTTTCAAGAGAGATGACGAAAGTGACAGTTTGAAGCCCCTCCTACTGAGATGTTTATTTATTCAAACATTTAAATTGTTACCTGTCACTTTTGTTTGTTATTATTATTATTATTATTATTATTATTATTATTGCTGTATTTATTGCTCTCGATTATTATTGTTTAGAGAATCAAAGTGCTTGAAATTAACCGAGACGATGGGTTTCCGATGAAATCCAGAGAAAAAATCCAAAGGTTGAGACATCCAAAAGTTCTAATCGGTCGATTCTTTTCTTTCTTTTTTTTGTTTTTTTATTTTAAATATTATAAACAAACTGATTCTTGTTCTCTACGTTAAAAACGTAATGCACGTTCAAATCAATGAAAATAAATTGGAAACCTTATTAGGGATGTGTTGGCAGGCAGATCATAAATTGAAGTTTTTCAATTTATCTGAGATGGCTGTGCTTCATTTGCATGTTTTTGCATAAATTGACACATTTACTCCTGTGAACTCACAAATGAAAATGAGAAATGATCGGACGTGTGCAAGAGATTACTGTAAGATTTACTATTATTATTATTATTATCATTATTATTATTATTATATCCGAATAGAACAAGTCAGCAATTGAAGAATAATTGCATTTAAATTAATTTGTAGATTAACTTATTATTATTGTCATCATTATTGTTGTTATTATTATTATTATTATTGTTGGGTTAATACAACCGTGGGATTATTTGTAACCGCCTCATAATTAGGCTAAATTAATTTTTTAGACTTTCATACCAATCACGAACTACCATAAGAATTAATGACTCGTGAGCTGGAATGATGATTGATGACTGATGACTATCCAATGAATCAGTGGAGACAGGAATTTCTTTTTGGTTTTATTATTTTTAATATGTTATTATTTTATTTATTTATTATTATTATTATTTTAAATAACAAACGTTGTCGTTCGTTAAAATCGTGGGACTTCTACGAGATCGTTGAGATAACTAGAATTAATGTTTTTTTTTTTGCTTCGTTCGATCCGCCAAATAAATTAATTTCTAAAAAAATACAAAACTAATTAAAATAAAATATTTAGAATGCGATTCTTTGTTTTCATTTTCAATAGTTATTAACTCGTGTAATTATCCACCGTAATTGATCCACGAATTTGAAATTATTTTACGAAGAACTGATTTCAATTCAAGTTGAAGTCCTTGAAGACGAAATAAATTCACAATGATTACCTTCTTGGCCGAGCATCTGTAAAAATATGTTGATTAATTGATTTATTAAAATTATTATTATTAATATTATTATTGTTGTTGATGTTGTTGTTGTTGTTATTATTACTACTATAATTGTTAATGTTGTTGTTGTTGTTGTTGTTATTCTCTTTAATTTATAAATAAAGAGCAATTTAAAAATCCCAATTTAAGTTCCTTTCAAATATATTTCTAGTGACACCGATTTTTCTGACACCTTCATCTCAGATCCAAATTTGCACCAAAATTGACTACTTCGAACATTCTAGACAAGGACTCAATCGACATTATTACAAAGCAAACTGATTCATGAGATTAAACTAGTTATATTTAACACAATAACAATGTACAATTTAATAACTTCATCCCAAAATCAATTTCCATTACCGTTGATAATTTATCAAATATCATTACCATAACACAAGGTAGACGTTGGGTGATACCAGACCAAATCATCTTAGTTAAGCAACGGACTTTAATCAAATAAATAAATAAATAACTGAATAATGGTTGAGACCACCCACGCAGCATAAACTCTTGCCAAGTACGATTTGGCCTGGTTGGAGCACGTCATTCCAAGTGTCACTGATACAAATTCATTGTTTCAGTTTCTCCAGCCAGCACTCCGTGTTATGAAAACACAGTCGGACTGAAACCTCAGGCACACATTACATTAATAACTTTAAGAATATTTTCAAAATTGTTTCAATTTTGTTTAGAAATATTTTTAGGCGTTGACAGTCACTTTTGGAAATTGAATCTAACATCAAAGCCTTGTAACTCATCGATTTTGAGAAATTACAAAATAATTCCATGCTTTATCATGGAACAGACATCATCATCATCATCAGCAGCAGCAGCAGCAGCATCATCATCAGCGTCATCATCAGCATCATCATCATCATCATCATCATCGCCATTACCACTCAACTCCTGTGCAATCTTTATCTGAGTGTTTGGAACCTATTTGTTGTTTTTGAAATGAAAAATTATTGAAAATGAGACCAAAGTGCTCGAATTAACAATAAGAATTTCTCATTAATGTGAAATATCAACAATTAACGATGACAATTTAAAGAAAAAGAAAGCCACTTTCTCAAAATGGTTGTTTACAAAATAATTCAAAAAAAAATTAATAAATCAGAAATAAAAAGTTTCTGGCGAATGATATTATTGTATTAATATTTGTATAAGCGCTTCTACCATAATTAGCCACCCACATCTCTATAACAACAAAAAAATGATAATAATAATAATAATAATAATTTGGACATAAACATAGCGATAATAAATAATTGAGATGCCGAAGTTCAAATGGTTTAGCACCGGTGAAATGGAATCTCGGGAGAAGGAATAATAGACACCCATCCACGTTGAGGCCAATTTGGCGCCATTCTCTGTTGGATCGAGCAGACGATTTTCTGTGTTTCCAAATCGCTCAGAAACATTTTGATTTCCATGCCGATCGGTTCGCTTGGTCCTCTCGATTTGTGCCAAAGTTTTTATTTATATAGTTATTTTACATTAGTATCAGTACTAATTAACACTTCAATTCGAATATTGGAATATTGTGATGTCATTATTATTGAATTATGATTTATAAATATTATTATAACATTATTATCTATTATAGTATTAATAATATTATAATAATTACGATGTTATAATTTTTTAATTATAATATTATAGTGTTATATAACTATAATATACTAACATCATTATAAAAATATTATTATATTATAATATATTCAAATATTACATTATATTCTTGTTGTTGTTATTATTATTATTATTATTATTATATTATTATTATTAAACTATATTATTGTTTGCTAATCTACTCATAAATGAATCAGCAATGCTTCTGAAATGAGTGTACTGGTTATGATTATGATACGGGTTATGATTTATAAATATTATTATAACATTATTATCTAATATAGTATTAATAATATTATAATAATTACGATGTTATAATTTTTTAATTATAATATTATAGTGTTATATAACTATAATATACTAACANTTATTTCCAATTTTTTCCATTCTGGACTCTTCATTTCTTTATACAATGTTTCTTCAACATCTATCCAATTTGCTTCAAAGTTGTAGCTCTTTTCATTTTTCTAATATGTCTTTCCAAAATTGTTGTTATTATTATTGTTATTATCATCGTTGTTATTATTATTATTATTATTATTATTATTATTATTATTATTATTATTATTTTGTATTTGAGTGTTAATGACGTTTAAACCAATATCATGAATTGATTGAATAATGCCTTATTATATCACAATGCCTTCTTACAAATCTTATTCCTGTTGCTGTTCGGAAGAATAATTATGGTTGACAATAATTATTTAAAATATAACATGGTATTATTTTATAATAAAACGGGAATGATAACATATCGTCTACAAAAACCATTGCAAGAAGAAGTGGATGCCCTGCAAAAATTAATCACACTTGAAAAGCTGAGGTCACTAGTGAGGCCAAGTCGGGTTAAGATTCAGAGCAATATCCAAAGCATGATGATGATGATGATGATGACGATGATGATGATGATGACGGTGACGATGACGATGACGATGACGATGACGATGATGATGATGGTGGCGATGATGATGATGGCGGTGGTGGTTAATACTACATTTTTTTTATTATTAATATTAAAAGAACAGCTTAGCTGGAGTAGTCAACCCCCGCTATTCAATTCATTTATTTTTTGTCGAATTCTTGCGAGCAGTCCGCCAAACTGGACTTTTTTTTTAATGCTTTCACGAATTTTTCCAAAATTGCGAAAGAAATCCCGAATAACGTAAATAAATACTAGACAGCTGGCATAATTACCAAATAATAAATTATACTAATTACGCATTCATCTCCCCAGCTACGTACAGTTACAGGCAGCCAAGTGATGTCTCAGAAGAGATTAGGGTTGTGATGATGTTGGCAGTCCTGCCTGTTGAGGCTCAAGTTCCTAGTAAGCTACATGCATATTCAGTGCCCTGATTCAGAGAAATGTTTGAATATTTAAGGATTCTATTTTACAATAACAAATAATTTCTTCAAGACTTTAAACAGAATTCAGTAGCAGAAGCTTGCATTTACATTTATGATAAATTAATTCAAGATAGAATTGCAAGAAAAACATGTGTTTTAATTGTTATAATTTGAATATTATAATACAGCCGAATACGTGATTAATAATAATATTGCATAATTAATTGGTATTACAATGCCAATGATTTTAAACCGTGATAAATTCAAGAATTTCAAGAATTTATCACGCTTCTTCCTGCTTAAATTGTTCTCGTGATGATTAATAAAAAGCTCCTTAAAAAAATTGGAATAAAATTCAACTTCGATGCCAGGATAATAATAATAATAATAATAATAATAATAATACTTGGATCGTTAATTGCTGAAATTAACAGGTCATTGTTCGAGTCGTCTATTATTAGACAGGCAAAGATAAATGCTGCATTAGCATAATTTATTAATGTAAACATATTAATCATGTAATTATGTAGTGACAGTAGTTCAAGAGTTTATTAGGGCATCAATGTACAATAACAAAATAATGAAATTCTTCATTTAAGGCAAGTTATTGAAAAAATTCTTATTACTATTATTATTATTATTATTATTATTATTATTATTATTATTATTAATGTTATTGTTATCATTATTATTGTTTTTATTATTATTGTTATTAAATTGAAAATGGATGTTATGTATTGTTGTATTGTTATATTACAAGTTACATTACCTGTTGTATTATAATTTACTCCATGCATATATTTATCCGGAAAATATTTACCTGGAACAACAAAGCGGTCACTATCCGGGCCATTTCCTTTGTCCGCTCTTTGTTCTAAAAATAGGAGTCCACAATAATTACTCACAATGGAAAACATGGAAGGGGGTATGGATGTGGGAGGGGCTTATTTTCAAACTATCCAACCGGGTGAGATTCATTCAAGGTCAAGGTTCACTAGCTGGGTCTCAAATTGTCACTTAGATGACTCATCACTCCATCTCTGTAATCTGGAAACGCAATAACCCGAGTTGAAAGCATTCCTCCTGTACTTTTCCATAATTTGAAGGCAGTTTTTCAATGAAATGTACTTTTATATAGCGCAATAGGCTTAGCGTCACAATGCTTAGCGCTTTTTGTTAACCATTTATATAGCGCTGCTTATTCCCATGGGCGCTCGAAGCAGTGGTTGGTGATCCATGGTTCTTTGTCCATCTGGTTTTGTTTCGTTTTATTGTAGAGGAGACAGACACATTAGCATCTGTAATTTTATACAACAGTTAATAAATGACTGGTGACAAAGTTCCAATGCTAACCAAGAAAACAACATTGTTTGATTAATTAAAGCGGTTTATTTTATAACCGTGTAGTATTTTATGTGAGACATATGAGTTCCGTGTGAGGGGGATAAGTAATATTTTTAATTTTGGCAACTTTTATTGCTGAGTTGAGAGAATCAACATTTAAAGAGGAATTATGAGGTCTTATGATCAAGTGCCCTTATTACGAAAAGAAAAACATTTAAGGTGATGACACAAAGAATGATCAATTATTAATATTAATATTAATTAATATTATTATTATTATTATTTTTATTAGTATCATCATAATCATCATCATCAAAATAATAAATCATTATGTGATGATAGTAACAAAATAAATAATGTGGCCGATGATAGTTGCATCGTGGTTACGCTAGGCAGTTTAGTAACATTTCTTTTTGTAGACTATGGCGTGGATGCTGATGCTGCTGATGATGATAACGATGACGACCAGAGTGAAAATGATGATCAAAGGATGAAACTCCAATGATGAAGTCTCTTCTCCCTTTGAAGTCCTACGAATCCTTTCTTTCATATCGATTGAACTTTGAAGAACCCAACTAAAAAAATGTTGTTTTTGCGAGGGAATATTTAACATACCATAAGTTCAGGACTTTACCTTTCAACAACTGGAACGGTGGAATGGGACAAACTATGACTGCTACCGGTGCAGCTTAAACCGTGGGTTGTAATAAATTGTGGATCGAGTGATTTCAACTTCAATTAGCTATCTTGCATAATTACTCGTGACTTTGAGACATGTTGAGTGGCACAGGTGAGTAGGTGGCTGTATCTTAAGAGAGCCTCTCAGCACACCGCTCGCGTTGATTAGCTAAGAGCTGTCACTAAGCCCTTAGGCTCGGGAATCAGAAGGTAGATGCCTATCGAAATCCAAGAGAGTGGGAATGAAAAAAAGTGACAGAGTGACAGAGAGTGACAGAGAGTGACATAGAGTGACATAGAGTGTCGTAAAGAAAAAAATGTCGCTATGGAGGCATATATGGTTATGTGAGCGAATAACTATTTTAAAAGGTCAAAGCTTCATTATTTGGTAGGCTCTTGACCAAGCACATTTGACGTTGCTACTTGTTAGAAAAGGTGATTAAAAATGGAATATAAGTAGACACACCTTCGCTTTATAAAGTAATAAAATATATTTTCATATTATTTATGATAATAATAATAATAATAATAATAATAATAAATTATGATCGTCGATCAAACACCGCAAATTGAAATGCTCCACTAAATTCCACTAAATTCCTTGCAAATAAAACAAAAATCCACTCTTACTTTGAACAATGTTTTTATAATTAACTTTTGTTTTCAATTGATTTTTAAGTGACAAATTATTGTGGTAATTACTCTGTTAATAATATAATTATAACACAACAATCGCTATCATCGCCATAATTATTATGGCAATTAAATATTTTGTTTCATGAGCTGCTTTCCTCCTAAGCATGAGAGTGGGCGTCATGCTAACCAAGTTGGGGAAGGAAACGAACATTTTATTGTAAGTTGTGCCTGCTATAGTTTCATTATTCATAATGAAAAAAATATTATTATGTTTTGTTCTTACTGCTTGGTGACACGTCACGGGTGACTCCACATTTGAAAACAGACCAATTTATGTTTTGATCAAACAGGACCTGCATTTAGATCATTCAATTTGAAAATATAAAAAAACAGACATTGTTCTAACAAACTTCAAAACGACATATCCTTTCAAAATGTATCAATATAAAAGCTCCAGAATATTGAACATCTAGCAAACACTGGCTCACAGCAGAGTCGGCATCATCGAGACGAATTCTTTGGAAAGTAAAACCACGCACATCAATCAGGAAATACTTCTGTAGACATTAATCTCGGACAGATTTCCATGCATTTATTTCAGAAACAATTATTTGCACTTATTTATTGGACCAATCTTCGATTATTATCATTCCAAGCATCCAGCTACTAGCACGAGCGAACCTATAAAAGGCTGAGACTTGACACTTCTCTACTCTCAGCTCCTCCACAGCTTTTGAGTTTTTCGTTGTCTGAAAGGTTTTTTTGGGTCCCTGCTACAGCGTGAGTTTTCGTGTGTTGGTTGTGATGGATTTTTAAATGTTTAATTTTATGATTGTGGTAATGTTCGTGTTGTTATTTACAATGTATTTCATTTAATAGCTTATTTAGCCATCTAAAAAGCGATATAAAAAAAAGCGTTGATGTGGCGGTGATTAGAAGTTTTGTTGCCATTCAAGTAGTTTGTCAGTTTTCCAATGAAATATAACAAGTTAACAAGTTAACAAGTTAACAAGTTAATAAGTTAATAAGTAATAAGTTCATTGAAGACAAAATTGTGTGCTTTTGCAATTTTGTTCATCATTGTTTATTAAATTTTCTAAATTGCTATTTGCAAACTTCAATCTTGAACTTCACCTTCAGTTATATAGTTTTCTTTTTTTATAATTTATTTTGGAAAATTATTATATATAAATAAATATAAAGTATAATATAATATATAATAATTATTATTATAATTAATATATATTTATTAATATATATATATATATTCAATTAAAAGATAAATTCAGCTACACATGACAAATCTTTTATTATCTCTTTCCAAGACACATTTCTTTAATTAAAATTTATCGGTCCTTAAAAGAAGGAATTTCAGTGGAATTTCTCAAACGTTCAAAACACTAATAGCTGATATCCTGAAACTCTTATGAAAAGTGGTAAACATTGATAATTATCAATAGAAGTGTATATAAAACAGGAAGAATGTTCTTTAAGTGACCCACAAATTCATCCCTCTAACCTCTGTTCTACGATGTACGTAGCAGAACTTTGTACATCTTTCACTGTTCAACGCCCCCAAGTTCACATCTTTGAATGAGGAGATAGGAAATTATGCCATTTACAATTCGTAAGCCAAACAACAACAGCAACAACAATGATTGTCGCTTGATGTTAGGATAATTCCGAAGCTCCAGCCAGTCTGTAATATTAATTTAAAAAAAAAATTTTTGTATTAATTTTTTTTATTCACAGACCAGACATAATGGCCGAGGAAGTGATCACGAAAACGACTCGTCGTGTCTACAAGACCGAAGTCAGCGGTGGAGAAGGTGGCTCATCCATACTCGCTACGACCTACCGCCCCTCCGTGACACCGAGGAACGTCATCATCCACAGGTCCATCCAAGCTCCACTGGGTTCTTCTATGTCGTCTAGCACGATCAGGAGAGAAAAAACCATGCAGTACGGCAATGCCTATGCCATCTCACCATCCAGCTATGCTCCTCTGGCCAGCTCTGGCGTGTCTAGTGTCAAGAACTCTCGCGAAAGGGAAAAGAAGGACATGCAAGACTTGAACGAGAGATTTGCTAGCTACATTGAAAAGGCAAGTTTTTTTCCGATCGTTTCATGCAGCGTCGTTGTGAAATCTAATTTATTTGAACAATAATAATAATAACAATATCATAATGATGTTAATAATAATAATAATAATAATAATAATTACAGGTGAGATTTCTGGAAGCTCAAAACAAAAGACTCACGGACGAATTGGATAAGCTGAAGTCAAGATGGGGCAAGGATACCACTCAGATCAAGGCCATGTTCCAGGTGGAGTTGGACGAGGCCAGGAGACTCCTGGATGACGGAGAGAAAGAGAAGGCACGCCTTGAAATCAAGATTGCCTCCTTGGAAGAGATAAACGAAGAGCTGGCTGTAAAGTGAGTTTTGCCTTCATATTATTTGTTGTTCATTTGACTTTTCTTGCACCGACGAAATCGGTTATTTTTTTGAAACCGATGAAGGTGACTCTGAAATTGAATCACGTCGAGAGAAAAGGTTCAAAGTTCAGAAGAATGTCACATTCATTGAAACACTCAAAACTACTCCTGCAATATTTCTACGGTAGACGCTGACAGATATATCCGCTCGAGATTAATTGAACATTAATTCGATAATATTAATCAGAATATCATAATCAACATCAGACCTTAGACAGGATACTTTGAGTTTTTAAAAGGCCTGCTTACTTTGCCGCTCTTAACGTGGCTAGTGAGTAAATTGGTTGCATAATGACCTCATTAATATTTCCCACGAGGTGAATTTCGCTTGGGTGCATTGAATTGAATTAATTCAACATCTCGAGTGCTGAGTCATCTAGAAGATGGTTCTCATAAAATCTATTGCATTATTTCACTGTTAAAAAGCCATTATGCCTGTGAAACCTTGGAGCGTTAGAATGTCCAGAAAAGGAAAAGTCAAAACTTATTTAGGCCCAAGAATTTACAAACCGCTTGAAGGAATATAAAGTAATGGTTTAGCTGTTTTTGCATGGACTAATGGTTAAGACTTCCGCCTCTCGTGATGGTAGCACGGATTCGAATCCCGCCGTTCTAATCATCTTAATCGTCCTAGTTATGCAACGGACGTTAATGAACAATTATTATTTATGCTTTCGAAAATTAAGATTTTAGGTCAAGTGGTTCCAAATCCTGGAAAGATCTGAGTGTCAGAAAAGAGACAAAGTTAAACTTCTGATGAGCACTTAAAAGGTGGTCATGGAATGGAGGCCGACTTTGCACTTTTATTCAATCTCAGACCTTCCTTCGATTAAATCCATTTAACAATTAATCAATAATTACTTCAATCCCCTAAAATTTACCTGAGCGAAAACAGTCGACCATAATTTCTGACGGGATCCTGATATGAATTGGCCCTACTTTCACAGTCCATTTGTGACATCCTCATAAGTGATAGCTTATCATCGATGGTGCAAATTGTTTAATTACCAGTCCGAATGAAGGTATTAGCAACAGACCTGTTGCATCCTGCTTCTGTTATATCAAATGAATGTTACTCCACACTTAATTCTGCACGGGTATTGCCGGGTTATTAAACATACTTTGTAATTTTACTTTCACTAGAAGGTGAGTCACCTGGAGTGGCCAGTTGATAAACCAAATCAGAAGCCATAGTAGCTTGAACACATCAAGATTACTTGTTCATAAACATAGTCGTGTACCGAAAAAATAATTTCATTTTTATCTAGGCAATCGCTTTCACCATCAGCAGTGATGAAAACATTGATAAAACAATAACGAATGCTTTAAATATTACCAATAGTCTAAGCAATTATTTCAAAATTAGAGAGATGTAAAGACGAACATTAAACAAATTATTTCAAAAACGTTTGCAACAATTAGCCTGAATGGTTTATTAACATCTCTTTGTTTCCAAACAGACTGAATGAGGCTCTCCAAACCAATGAAGAGCAGAGGCAGAAAATTGACAGACAGAACCAGCAACTTTCTGACTACGAGGGAGAGATAAGCCTCCTGAGAAGAAGAGTTGAGGGACTTGAGGCAGACAAGGACAAGGACAGGAAGACCATTGCCACTCTCAATGCTGCTCTCAACACTGCCAGAGCTGTAATTAATAATAATAATAATAGCATTATTAAGTTTTATGTTATTTCTTGTTATCGTTAGCAGACGCTATTATTACCATCTGTAAATTGTTTACGTTACTCCAAACAATTAGGAGAACTTCATGCAGTGTGAATAATATCTAGACTTAGCATTTCGTATAGACCATAACATCGAGCCAGTTAAAAACGTTTAAGATATCAAATAAGAAATTATTTACTTCTTAAAACAACAGAACTTGGACGATGAAACCTTGAGACATATCGATGCTGAGAACAGACGCCAGACTCTGGAAGAAGAATTGGAATTCCTCAAGAGTGTCCACGAACAGGTGAGTTGAGCAGAAGTAGGTGAGGCAACCTCACCTGGATTGCCAGAGATGGAATCTACTGATTTACAATTCCATCTTCAGGAGCTGAAGGAGTTGGCTGCTCTTGCCTACAGGGACACCACCACTGAAAACAGAGATTTCTGGAAGAATGAAATGGGCAATGCCCTCAGAGAAATTCAGGAAATGTACGACGAGAAGCTGGACTTGATGAGAACTGAAATCGAATCTTCTTACACCCTCAAGGTTTGACAAATTGTTATCTTATTAGTTGCTATTTATTCTCGGTTATCAATTAATCATCTTGGCGGTCATTTAACTGTTCACGAACTGCTAATAGCTGCAAGAATTCAGAACTGGAGCAACCAAGCAGAACTTGGAAAGCACCCACACCAAGGAGGAAACGAAGCGCTTGAAAATCCAAGTCACTGACCTCAGAGACAAACTATCTGACCTGGAAGGAAAGGTCAGTTAAACAATACTTGTTGGAAAATAAGTAAAATAATGAATACATGTAATTGCATCCACCAAATTTCCCTCCCAGAACCTTCAGCTCGTGAGGGAACTGGAGACTCTGAGACGTTCCAAGGAGGAATTGGAGCGTGAGTTCGAGCACGAGAATGGAGAATTGAAGGCCGAAATTGCTCGCCTAAGGGCTGAACTCGAGAGCATCATCCAAGAGCTCCAGAACATCATGGACACCAAACTCGGTCTTGAACTGGAAATTGCTGCCTACAGAAAACTTCTCGAAGGAGAGGAATCCAGGTGAGTTACCCCAACCTGGTTTGGCTCATCCTTTATTCTTCAGTAAAGAATTTGTTTAATAAACAGAACAATTTCAATAAGAATTATCAGCAAGCTTTAGCAAATCGACTGTAATAATGTTTGCAAATAACTAAGCAACTCATAGTCGCTTGGTGTGCAAGTTAGCTCAGGAGGGTGCTTCTTTGACGCTGTGCACAAAGCTCTAAGTAAGCGTATTTCAGTAACCAATGCAAATAATTAATAACGGGTATCATGTTCTGATAGGGTCGGCCTCAAGCAACTGGTTGAAATGTACTCTGGTGGTGGCGGCGGTGTTGCTATCAGCGGTGGATTGAGCGGTGGATTGGGCGGTGGATCCAGCTACAACGAGAGCTACTCCTACTCCAGCTCGAATGCAGCAAGTGCAAGTGCAGGGGGTCTGGCTGGAGGAGGTATGTGGAAAAGACTTAGGATCGTAAATGATTTTAAATGCAAACTGTTTAAAAGATGTTAATTGATGTTTTGCTCATGACCTTATTTTGCTGAGTCACAATTTGTTCGAAAACTCTTGACTAATGAATTAGCGTTTTAGGGTGATTGATAATTATTCTTCAATTTTTAATAATCATTTGTTGGTATTTTATTCTAAAAGGTCGTACCCTAAATATCTCATAATCGACAATTAAATGATTTAATCAGATTCTAAGCTTGGACCTTTGGTTCATGCCATCAGTTTTTCTTCTGCAGCCTTTTCCTCTGGTGTTCTTTCCAAAGGAGAAATCTCAGCCAGGACGACTTTCCAGAAGAGCGCTAAAGGAACCACCTCGATTGCTGAAACCTCACCTGATGGAAAATATGTTCTCATTGAGAACTCAGGCAGAAAGGTAAACGTGTCCGATTGACTCAGACACTCTTTCTTTCGGAGCATAATAATTGCTCTGTGATGAGTAATTAATAATTGAGCCTGACGCTATTTACATTTATGACAATTAATAATAAATTATAATTTATTTATTTGATTTCCAATTTCTCCATTTTTCAAGACTGAATCTTTGGGTGGCTGGAGACTGAACAGGATGGTTGATGACGTTGAAGTAGTTAACTTCGTCTTCCCCAGTGACTTGAAGCTGAACGCAGGAGAAAAGTTCAAGGTATGAATTTGCTGGAAATTATTAAAAACTTTTGGCTTAATATTCACTCTTTCTAAACATTTCCAATCGTATATTGAGTGCACTATTGATAAATTTCAACATGTAAACATAAAATTAGAAAATAAGATTGATTTTAGGATAATTATACATTTTTATAATCTTTCAGGTTTGGGGAGCAGGCCAAAAACCAATAAATGCGTCCTCAAATGACGTTGAGGCCAATGTTGATAACTTTGGCATAGGATCAAACATCTTGACGCGCCTGTACAACACCCTTGGAGAGGTAACAGAAACAATTAAAATAATATTTGTTTTAAATATCCCATGAAATGATTTTTTAAATATTTATAATTTCGTTTTCTTAAAGGAACGTGCCACTCACGTGCAGAAGACTGTTTATGGTTGAGAGAAACAGTTAATTTGTCTCGAACCATGAGAAGTGCCTGAAACATTTTAGAACATTTACATGGCAAACAACTTTTTTCCTAAAGTGGAGAGCGTTCTAAAGACCTTCTCCGTTTCGCTTCCATGTCTCCAAATCGATATATTCCAAGTTATTCAAAATTTTTGGCGAATATTATTTTTTGATTTTTGTTTGTTTAATTTTTGGGACTTTATGGATCAATTAAGTTGACTTTGAGTGCCTTCCTTCGCTTACCTTTTGTGCCCTTTTGACGATTTTAGAGTAGCTTCCAATAAATCATTTGACTCAAACGTATTTTTGGTTTTATCAGTTCTAATTCAATGCAGCTGCATGGTGCGTTGACTATGCATTAATGCAAACCTGACGAAATGGAATAACTAAAAGCCTTTCTTGGGATTGTGAATGGGAGATGGTTATTTAGGCGATGGACTGAATTTGAACAATTAAGTCGAACTTGAGGTTTGTGCCATCATGAGACGAACGTCGAGATAACACGTGAGACGTAATAATGCAAGTTGTAATTTCCCAAACATCAAATAAAGTCATAAACTGAAGCTTATACAGTGGTCCTACACTAATCATCAGGCATTTGAGCGATCAGCCTATTCGAGATAAAACTTGCTTAAAAATACTTACGAATCGCGCTATAAATGTCTAGAATATTTAAAAATAAACGCATCTTTGTTAAGTTTTGGTTTTTTTTTTCAAATTGAAATTCAGCACGTCGATATTAGTTAAAATGCACATGCTAATGAAGTTTCACTTGATAACCGGTCTTGAGTTAGTCATGCCCAACGTTTTGTTGTTTTGTTGTTTTGCTGTGATGGTTCGTTAACCATTTGATTGAATGTTAACCAACTTGTTTCATTCGCTTTCAAATATTTTAAGGCTCTTGTGAATAGGCCCTACTTTAATTTGAGACAAGGTTTGGTGAATAAAACAAGAAGCAAGTAGTAAATCCTTCATGAAGCTGAGACAGACCTTAGCATCGAAGTGGCGTGTCTGAGACGTGCCTTAGCCTTTGTGCTACCATCAAAAATAAAGATGGTTCTTTTGAAGTTTTTGTCTACAGGTCCTCATCATTATCACCATCCCAGATCTGAGCGGTCTACAATTTGAACTATCACAATTCCATGAGATGCTGAAGATGATGATGATGATGACTTGAATAGCTGATGAATTTAGGCTGAGAAAGAAATGACTGAAGCCTAACTCCGTCCTAATCATCTCGTAATACAATGATCTTTAATTAATACCACCACCACCTGAAGCCGGGCTGTAACCACATATTTTGTTTATTAGTAAGATTAGCCACGCATAATTTTGCGGGATTTATTATTATATTATTATTTATTTGATTAAAGTCCGTTGCATAACTTTGCGAGATTTTATTGTCAGGTTGCTTTTAATGTTTTGTTGAATTTTAAGAACAATTAGTTTATGATGAGATGATGGTCCTGATCGTGTTGTCGATTGAACCTTTTTTTAAAATTATTTATTCTTATTTTATGTTTGACTTTTGTTGACTTTTTCTTGTTAAGTTGGTGTCTCGCTATGTTTCTCTGTTTCTCGTTTGCATTCTCGTAAATGGCAAGGCTTGGTCTGGTTCTCGGTTTGTTTATTTGAGTAAGTAAATAAATGAATAATGTTATTTTTAATTCAAAGTCGGGTCTTAGGACATTTTTGTCGGTTTCGCCATTAAAATAACTTGGAATATTTAAATTATTAGCAGCTTAATATTTTAAATTATTAGTAATTATATACAACATGAAATGTTTCGTTGTTATACTTTTCAAAAGTCGCAGTACATTTGAATTGCAAGGCCGGTCACTTTTCAACAAATTTCAACGTTGTTTTGGTTGGTCATCATTGTTTACATCGCAGTTATTCTCTCGCTACAAAATGTCAAAAGTAGAGGTTTTATGCCCTAACGGACATCGGGTGTCTATTGACGTTTTGAAGACAACAAAGATAATAAAGGTACTTAGAGATATTATGCATTTCCCATGCTTTTACAAACTATTCAAGGTAGACAAGGTATCTGAGCGACTTATTTATTGCAAGCAAAATGCAACTCAACCCTTCTGCTATTTTTAGCAGATATTTGTTTTGATAAAACTGTTTAAAAAGATTTTTAGAATAAATTTAGCGTCGTTGTTTAGTTTGAGGTGTTGTAATTACGTGTAAATAAACAGAGAGGCGCCTCTGACGCAGCTCGTTTGGCATGGAACAAATTAGCCATAAGTATAATAATAATTATTTTATTATAGACATTCCATATTTTCGAGATTAACTCTTTACCTTCCCTTACTTTGTTCCCCATTCTCAGTCTTCATAACATTGTTCTACAAGAAAACTTGTTTTTAAGATCTTAGAAGAAGCATGCTTGAGAAAAGGATTTCTGCCCACTTATGACTATGAAATCAGGTGAAGATATTCTCTACTCAAAATAACATAGCTTCAATTAAAAATTAACTAGTTGAATTCAAATTATAGCATTCAAATTATAGTATTATTGTATTCAAAATTCCTCCAATCAAGACAAGGCAAAAAGACGTTGGAACTCTCGTCTTCCGTGCAGCAGGCCGGTTTAGTGAACCTTGCCAAACTGGACTTGGTGAAGCGGTCAAAGCCTTGGGTGGAGTCGAAGGTCCTGGTGCAGGTTCAGACGTCAGAGGGGGGTAGGATGCAGAAGGAATTCATGCCCGGAGTTTCCTTGTTCGAGATGCTCGAAGGATTCGAGGAGGATGACGGGAGGTTGGGTTAACGGTTTAATTCGTTAGTTTGGATATGTTTACGAGAAGCTGTGTTTCAGTGTTTGGGTGTTTAATATTTTTTAGTATTTTTATCAAATTAATATTCAAATGGGTTTTATGTTTGAATGTATTTATTCAATTTGCTTTCTAATGTTTAATGTTTATTTAATATGTTTTCGTCCTCCAAAAGTGGCGGACATGCAAAGCTTTTGTATCACTCGGACAAGACAATGCACCCAGTGCTTGTTTACGTCAAGGAAGAGGTTGGTTTCAAACTAATTTTTTATTTTGATACATCATTGTTTCACTTTGTTTTGATGCACATTGTATTTATGGTTATTGATTTAAGCTCATTGTTTTGCTTAAAATTGTTTTATAAATGTGAATGCAGTTAATTTATATAGCGCCACATGCACATCGATTTTGGTTAACCATTTATTTGTATGGAGCTCCTTTCTGAGGGCACTTGTGGCAGTGCGGGCCGGGTTGCCGACAGTACCGTTGCCATTACCACTGCATGCGGGAAGGAAACCCTCCGAGCTAACTCGCAAACCATTTATTAACAAATGAATGAAATTTTAAGACTCACCATGCATTTCAATTGATTGAAACCTCAATTATTTGATTGAACATTTCAGGTGATCGGGCATTACGCCTTGAAGGAGACCACCCTGAAGTCCCTTGGGGTTTTGGGTGGTAGGGTGATGTTTCGGTGAGTTTGCAACATTTAAATTTAACTGTCGGATGACTTCTTCGTGCATTTAACTTTGCTTTTATTAGAATATTATATATTTAAAAACCTAATTGAATAAAGTAAAAGGAAGCAATAAGAATTCATGCTTTTGCTTAGAAAATTTAACTTATATATTTCTGTATTAATTCATTAAATTATTATTAAATGAAATTAAATGAATTTTCAATAGGCACATGTACAGACAAATGACTATGGATGCACTAAAGGCAGTTCAGGAGGACGTCGACAAGGAAAAGCTGAGGTTCGCCAAACTTCTCGAAAAGTCGGCAGAACTCCTGGAGAAGGAAAGATCCGCAGCCATTGCAATAGAACGGGAAAAAGTCACCTCTCCGCTGGAAAAACCTGGAGTGGTGAAAAGGACCCCTTCACCTGGTCGGTTTGATTGCGGACGTTGTCGAGCATTTTGCACGGGCTTCACCAAATGATCAATCATATCCTTGTCATGATGACCATGTCATACATTGAGATTTTATTGAACACACACACACAAAATGGATTGCGTAATTCTGAATTTTGATAGAGTAAAAATTAAAGTGTTTAATAATTAGTACATTCACATTTTATTGGAATTTTGTAATGCACAGAATTCCTAGCATTTGTAAATTGTAGTTTTAATTTTGTAGTCCCTCAGAAAAAAATCCTGGTCGAAGACTCGAAACCTCAGACATCCTCTGAAAATGTCGGAGCTGCAAATCCTCAACAAATTGTGGGTTTATTTTGTCGACATGTTCTGAGGATGTTTAATTTATTTGTGCGAATAATTTTGATTTCAACTTCAAACGAAGGTCTTCGACGGAGTCCGTCAGAACGTCGACAACAGGAACGCTCGGACGAATCTCTTTGCCGACTTCAAGGTGGGCAGCGAATTTTGCCCGAGAAATTTTTATTACAATTTCTTTCGTTTTTATTTCCAATTAAATTTATAAAAATTAAAAAAAAATAATTGTTGCTTTACTTCTTGTGTGGAGTTAATATTAATAGTTATTACGATAAATAATTGTGAGATAAACAAATGAGATATTATAATTACAATTATAAATATTTTAACTCTGAATCGAGCTATTTCTTTGTAGTTTCCAGAGGAAACAAAAGGAAAGAACGTGTATCGGAACGAGTTGACGTGAGTTTCGTTGGCTGCCATTTTCAAAGGTTTTGGAATTTTTTTGCCGAAAATGATTTAAATTTTTTATTTCAGTGACGTCAGCAAGGGAGAATTTCAGGTAAGAGTCGATCGGTCGATTGATTAATTGCTATTGGCAGATTCACTTTTTGGATTGACCAATAGAAGGTTGAATTATTGATGTTAATTCTTAATTGATAAATTAATTTGATTTAATATTCGCTGCAGTCGTGCGACAGAGAACTAGTGATTTACAAACTAGACGAACCGATGGACGTGGACGACAGTGTGGGAGGTTTTGAAAATTTTGAATAATTATTCTGTCACTGATCATAACATTTAAAAACCGTACATACGAACAAGAATTTTTATTTTCAAACTCAGCAGAGGAAATTCCGGACGCATTTTTTGAAGTCACAGAAACAGACCTCGCCATTCTCCAGAGAGACCTCGAGAAAAACGTGTAAGAGGACGACGACGCAATTATTTTTCTTTCAAATCTCTAAAAAAAAAACTTTTTAGCTTAAAATCATTTAGGAATCAAAGTCATTTTTATAATTGAAATAAATTACTTTTCAATAATTTAAATGCTATTAGTGGATCCATGAAAGTTTAACAACCGCACTTGGAACCTCTTTTGTCAGGAAGCAACTGGCAGAGCAGCCTCTGATGACACAAGCCATGAGGCAGCAGCAGTTGGAGATGAAGGTCTCCAAGTACAAGAGGGTGGTCATCAGGGTGCAGTTCCCCGACAGGCTCGTCGTGCAGGGCGTGTTCCGGCCGAGAGAAACGGGTTCGCAATTTGTTTTTAGCTTTTTTTTAGTAATGATTTTTAATTGGTCGTCAATAAATTTTAAAACCTTTTTAATTTGTTTTCAATTATTATGTTATTGCTAATAATATCCTTAAATTAATATCTCATTGTTAATAATAATAATATCGTTAATGCAGTCTAGTGCATGTAGAACATGCATATTGTTTTCAAGCAACATACGAATTGCAAATTTTATTGTGACAACTTTTGTCATTGTTTTGAAATGAAGATAGTTGGTTTGGAGATTGGGAATGATTGAATTAAGAGTGATTGCATTCGAGTTTAGGCAGCCCTCTCAACCTCAGCTACTGAGTTGATTTAAAAAACAAACTATTTTTCTACTTAATTTTATTTTACTTTATTGACTAAAACTTTAATAATAATAATAATAATAATAATAATAATAATTATAATAACAATAATAATAATAATTAAAACAATAATAATAATAATAAAAAAATAATAATTAGAATAATGTTTTACTCCTTTTCACAGTTTATGCCGTCTACAAATTCGTGAAGGATCTGCTGAGGGACGAATCGCTGTCGTTCGAGTTGTGTGAGTTTTTCTTGCGACGTTGTTCCCCGCTCTTTTCTTCGACAATGATTGGATTTTATTTTTTAAATCCCGACCAATGGTCAAAAAGTCATCAGCACGACAAGCTGTTTGCATCTTTGAATTAAGGATACCTGACTTCGGAGGGTATCATTAGTATCATCTGTCTGCTTAGTGTAGTATCATGACATCTGTCAATTATAGAAATGGATTTATTACTGGCGGTCCTTAACTACTTCCTGTTAATGATACTATTTTCATCCACGACATCGCCATCGTCGCAGTCATCGAAGTCATCTTCTTCATCATCATCGTTGTTGCACGTTTGTTTCCAACTTTCACCATTCATCTTCAGACACTTCCCCTCCAAAGCATGTTCTAAAGGACAAGACTCTGAGCCTTGTCGAGGTTAGATTAGATTCCAATTAATTGTTCATAAGTTTATTTGTTTATTATTAATTGGTATTCATTTGATTATTGTCAAGTAATGTTATTGTGCCAGGCTTCGATAGTAATAGTCTTACTGCAATAATCATTAAAATGATGATGTTATTACTTGTAAATTACGAGTTATCTCATTATTTGTAAATTACAAGTTGTTTTATTATTTGCGCAGGC
The DNA here is from genome assembly GCA_011800805.1 of Hirudo medicinalis. Classification (NCBI taxonomy): domain Eukaryota; kingdom Metazoa; phylum Annelida; class Clitellata; order Hirudinida; family Hirudinidae; genus Hirudo; species Hirudo medicinalis. The sequence goes on from MPNW01000463.1 coordinate 104,321, forward strand.
CAATTTGGTCCCCTTGACGAGGTTGTACCTGGGATCCACGGGTGATGTTTCAGGTAGGAGTTCATTTACTGTCATTTACTGTCATTTATTTATTTATTCATTTATTTATTTGTGAATTTGTTCGTAATAAAAGATGCCTTTTTTCTTACTATTATTTTTGTCTGCATTCCTCAGTTAAATTTTTTATTGCTGCTTTTATTTTCATTATCCACTAATTCAATTATCAATTCTTTCAATTTATTTGACAACTAGAAGTTTTAGCGAAGAAAGAGATTCTCAACAAAACGTCAACTCGGCTACAAGCGGACGAAGTCGTCTCGAAGTAGTGAGTGCATCGATGTTTTGTTGTTTTGTTGTTTTCAGTCGTCCTACGAACGAGTGTCGTTTGCATGCAAAGAAAAAACAATTTAAATCCTTATCTTCATTGCCATTGACTTTCTGACATTCACTTTAGGAGCAGATTATTTTTCATTTGTTTTTCAGTTATGTTGTTTTAGTTGAGTGACTAAGATTTTTTTTAAATTTTACTTTTGCATTTGTCGAATGCATAATTAATCAGTATTTAATGAACTTTAGTTGTTACTTCAGGCATTATTTAATATAAATAATATATTTATTATTTAATAAACGACGATAAGTACATTAAATACAGCAGCATCAATAACATTGGAATGATCGAGCTCAAATAGGTTCCAATAGCATTAAGAACATTTAATATTTTGCTGAGCAACATTCAACCAAATTTCCAGCGTGTCCGTCCCCAGCAAGGATTCCGACACTTCGAAACGGAAGTTGAACGAGGAGGACAAGAAGGCAGGCAAGGTGGATTCCTCTCAAAAGGGACAGACCAAGTCAGCTGCTCCAAAATGGCTTCAGTTGGGTTAGAATTTGTGACTTTCATATTTTGTTTATTTATATAATTACTTATTTATTTAATATACTTTAATGATTTATTTTGTTTTAATATTTTGTTATTGTTGAACCTTTTTCTTGTACAATGTCGGCCTGGTTGGCATCGCGTCGTGTTGCAAGCAACTTATTGTAATTTCTGTGTGTTTATTTGTCATATGATGCAGTCTTATTTAATGACAAGTGAAATGAATTTAAAATAATTTCTTTATTATGTATCAATTTGCAATTTAGGAAAGAAGTGATCTGGACCAGTTGTTTTGTTCTGCAGCACACCAAGCATCCGCTGTAAGCTAAGCACCACCACCTCCCGCCCTGACAATTCATCATCATCATTTTCCAATTTCTTGTCCAAAATAAAATGAAATAAGAAAAAAACATAGTCGTTGTTGAATTTGATTGATTGCCGAATATTTGTGCAATGAGAACCAATGTGGAGTCACCAGCCATCATTTGCAATGCAAACACTACGAGCCTCGTTTGGTGAATTATTATTATTATTATTATTAAGTAATAGGCATCTGTTGGTGCTGCTTGTGTTGCATTGTACTCGATTTTTAATTAGTGATTGAAGTTGATGACCTGTTATTGGAAATGAAGAACTACCACATTAAGGTAATAAGATCAATTTGGAGACCGGAGATGCTCGGAGAAGACAAAAATGCAATAAGCAGGTGGGTCTTGGAAACTTGTCGAACATGTGATTGACTTCGGTAGGTGAGTGATTTCTGGAAAAATAACAAAGATTTTAAAGAGATGTTTAGACTATCCAGATAGATCTCAAGTCACGACGCTCTAAAAATGTCACGACAATTCAAAATACCTTTATTTATGCGAGCCATTTTGTGTTATGATTCTTCAACACATGATGATTTTATGTTATATGAAATTTGAATTGCTTGGCAAAGTTGTTGATGAATTGCGATAAAAAAATTTATCTGCAAAAAAAAAACTGAAAATAAATTGATCAAATGTTTAATTGTTTAATATTTTAGTGGGAATTATAATATCAGTTAGACTAAATTTAATTTTACTACAATCTCGGTTGAGATTGCGTCATTCTCAAGATGACGCAAAATCTGAAACGAAGTTACGAACCAATGAGATCTCCATGCTTAAGAATTATTCATATAAAACGATGCTTTGATAAAATCATCCAATAGTTAAGTCTGCTTATTTCATCCGGTTGTTCTGCTTGTCCTGTTTGTGTACCTGTCTTATCTGCTCTATGTCTGCACTACAGTTATCCGTGAGTCAAATAAATGTTTAATGTATGAAATAGAGGGGTGTAAAGGTTAATTGCAAATAATAATAATAATAATAATAATAATAATAACAATAATAATAATAATAAGTGACGAAACATTGTTAGATGCAACTGCAATCAATTTTCAAATGCCATAAATTTTGTAGGAATTTATTTTAAGGAATTTTATCTTTCATTAGGCGTAATCTAAGAACTATTGTAAGAAGTAAGAAGCGTGAAATGTAAGTTTAAGTTAATGCACAATTTATTTTAAGCGCATAATTTATTGTAAGCACATAATTTATTTTAAGCACATAATTTATTTTAAGCGCATAATTTATTGTAAGCACATAATTTAACATAAACGCATGATTTATTATAAGCACGTAATTTATTATAAGCACATAATGTAATATAAGCGCATAAATTTATTATAAGCACATAATTTAATATAAACGCATGATTTATTTAAAGCACCTAATTTATTATAAGCGCATAAATTCATATAAGCGCATAAATTTATTATAAGCACATAATTTAATATAAACGCATAATTTATTTAAAGCACCTAATTTATTATAAGCGCATAAATTCATATAAGCACCTATTATAATATAAGCATCTAATTTAATTTAAGTAATTTATTTTAATATCTGTCTTAATCTACCTACCTATCTATCTTTCTATCTCTCTTAATATCTAGGAAATCTATCTATTTATTCGGTTTAACATACTAATAAATTCATTTGAGTTATTTGTGGTTATCATCTTTATTATCATCATCACCTCCACCACCATCATTATTATTATTATTATTATTATTGTTGTTGTTGTCGCTGTTGTAGTTGTTGTTATTGTTATTATTAATATTATTATTATTAGTAGTATCATAATTATTATTGTTATTATTGTTGTTATTGTTGTTTTTGTTATTATTATTATTATTATTATTATTATTATTATTATTATTATTACTATTACTTATGTTATATTATTATTATTATTATTATTGTTGTTGTTGTTGTTGTTGTTGTTATTCGTCTTCTTATTGTTATTGTTGTTATTAATCTTAAAATATTATTATTATTATTATCATTATTATTAATAATATTATTATTATTTTATTATTATTATTATTATTAATTTTATTATTATTATCATCATTATTATTATTATCATAATTATTATCATTATCAATATTATTATTGTCACTGTAATTAGTTTAACTTACTAGTATTTTCATTCGCGTTATTCGTTCGGTTTAACATTATTGTCATTTGAGGTATTCGTCCAGTTCAACATATCATTCGGGGTATTTTCGTTCGGGTATTCGTTCGGTTTAACATATTATTATTGTCATTTGAGGTATTCGTCCACTTCAACAAGCGTCATTTTCGTTCGGGGTATTCGTCCAGTTCAACATATCATTCGGGGTATTTTCGTTCGGGGTATTCATTCGGTTTAACATATTATTATTGTCATTTGAGGTATTCGTCCAGTTCAACAAGCGTCATTTTCGTTTGGGGTATTCGTTCAGTTAACATACTAATATTGTCATTTGAGGTATTCGTCCGATTCAACATATCACTCGGGGTATTCGTTCGGTTTAACATATTATTATTGTCATTTGAGGTATTCGTCCAGTTCAACATATAATTCGGGGTATTTTCGTTCGGGTATTCGTTCGGTTTAACATACTAATATTGTCATTTGAGGTATTCGTCCACTTCAACAAGCGTCATTTTTGTTCGGGGTATTCGCCCAGTTCAACATATCATTCGGGGTATTCATTCGGTTTAACATATTATTATTGTCATTTGAGGTATTCGTCCAGTTCAACATATCATTCGGGGTATTTTCGTTCGGGTATTCGTTCGGTTTAACATACTAATATTGTCATTTGAGGTATTCGTCCATTTCAACAAACGTTATTTTCATTTGGGGTATTTCTTCGGTTTAACATACTAATATTGTCATTTGGGGTATTTCTTCGGTTTAACATACTAATATTGTCATTTGGGGTATTTCTTAGGTTTAACATACTAATATTGTCATTTGGGGTATTCGTCAAGTTATTTCATTAAACGTTACTTTCATTCGGGGTATTCGTTCGGTTAACATACTAATATTGTCATTTGAGGTATTCGTCCGGTTCAACATATCACTCGGGGTATTCGTTCGGTTTAACATATTATTATCGTCATTTGAGGTATTCGTCCAGTTCAGCAAACGTTATTTTCATTTGGGGTATTTCTTAGGTTTAACATACTAATATTGTAATTTGGGGTATTCGTCCAGTTATTTCATTAAACGTTATTTTCATTCGGGGTATTCGTTCGGTTAACATACTAATATTGTCATTTGAGGTATTCGTCCGGTTCAATATATCACTCGGGGTATTCGTTCGGTTTAACATATTATTATTGTCATTTGAGGTTTTCTTCCAGTTCAACAAACGTTATTTTCATTTGGGGTATTTCTTAGGTTTAACATATTAATATTGTCATTTGGGGTATTTCTTCGGTTTAACATACTAATATTGTCATTTGGGGTATTCGTCCATTTCAACCAATATTATTTTCATTTTGGGTATTTCTTTAGTTTAACATACTAATATTGTCATTTGGGGTATTCGTCCAGTTATTTCATTAAACGATATTTTCATTCAGGGTATTCGTTCGGTTAGCATACTAATATTGTCATTTGAGGTATTCGTCCAGTTCAACATATCATTCGGGATTATCGTTCAGTTTAACATATTATTATTGTCATTTGAGGTATTCGTCCAGTTCAACCAATGTTATTTTCATTTTGGGTATTTCTTCGGTTTAACATACTAATATTGTCATTTGAGGTATTCGTCCAGTTCAACATATCAATCGGGGTTTTCATTCGGTTTAACATATTATTATTATCATTTGAGGTATTCGTCCATTTCAACAAACGTTATTTTCATTTTGGGTATTTCTTCGGTTTAACATACTAATATTTTCAGCTAACATTTATTTCCCTTTATTTATTTATTATTATGCATGCAAGCAGAGAGCTCACCCTGGTAGTAGCATTCCTGCTTGCATGACAGGGCGCTCCCTCTCAGCCACCCTTTACCCTTTTTTTAC
>MPNW01000463.1:112885-139823 GCA_011800805.1 Hirudo medicinalis
TAACAACTTAATGCTTCATTTGGATTTAATTTGCCAAGAAGGAGTCGTCTTGCACAAGCAATATTAACAGGAATTGAATTTACTAGTGGTGGTCAGTGGCTGAATTCATTTTAACATTTTAATTAAATTATACAATAATTATAATTAGTAGTGATGATTATTATACAATAATTAAAATTAGTAGTGATGATTATTATACAATAATTAAAATTAGTAGTGATGATTATTATACAATAATAATCAATAATCAATCCAGTGAGCTTTCTAAGCAAATGTAAATGAGGAATAATTGCAAACGTATTTTTAAAACATTATATAAAAACATTCTTTTCCTTATTTAATGACAAGTGAAATGAATTTAAAATAATTTATTTATTAAATCTCAATTTACAATTTAGGAAAGAAGTGATCTGGACCAGTTGTTTTGTTCTGCAGCATACCAAGCATCCGCTGTAAGCTAAGCACCACCACCTCCCGTCCTGACAATTCATCATCATTTTCCAATTTCTTGCCCGAAATAAAACCAAATAAACAGAAAAAACTATCATCGTTGTCGTCATAGTCTCTGCAGCCTAGAAGTTCGTGTTCCACGTAGAAGGACTATAAATCGTCTGCTATGGAGACTCGTTGAGTAAACANTAGGTTCGAATCCGGTCGACGGATTTCCTTGGGGGAGACTTGGGTTGATCCGAGATATGAGGAGGAACCTGAGCAGTTGCTGAGGAGATGTGAGTGAGTGTTGGAGACGAGGATGAATGATGGACGCAGCCTGGAAATAATGAAGTGGACTGATATTCTTTCCATTGCTAATCAAATATAAGTTATTGTTTTGTAGTGGAATACTTTTTAATTACTGAGAATAATTATTTATAATAAATAAAATTAAAAACTTGAAAAATACTAAGAGGAATTGAAAATTACGACAAGCAAACAAACTTCGCAAACTTTATTCTTGAAAATTTGATGACTTTCAAAGGTCTGCTTTTAGCCACGAATCTGCAATGTCGATTATGATAGTAGTTGTGAATATTTGAAATGTTAGTGGCAACAACAACAACACTAATGATAAAGTATGTTAAGATACTAACCACGACAATAACCAAGATAAAAGTATAATAATAATAATAATAATAATAATAATATTAATAATAATAACAATAATAATTTATTCATCATCATACTTTTGAAAACAAGATAATTATCATAATTTTCGTCAGCCAATCAATGATTTCCATCGATAAACGATTTAATCATTTCAAATCAAATGTCAATCAACTATAAATCAGCTATTTAATCATTTCAATCATGCTTCCATCAAAGATTTATTCATTTCAATCAACTTTCGTTTCTTGATTTCTGGTTTTTAATGAAACATTTACATTGCGAAACATGGACCAGTCACCAACCGATATCGCAGAGGGGGCCAGTCAGCCCCCATGGACAGGTGCACGAACCATCGACGGGGTCACATTTTGATCCCGGGCTGCACGCGCATTCGAACTCACAGTTGGGGCCGTATTTTCCGTGCTTGCATTCTGAAGATTTTAAAAAATAACTGCAAATTATAAATAGAATAAAAATAGACAAGAATATTTTCTTTTAATAAGCTTTTACATTAACTAAAAATCTCTCGAATTACTTAGCAGTAGAAAATAAGCGACAATAACATGCAACGTCATTAAGCTAATTAGCATATAATTAACATAATATTTACGTAACATGAACTTAAGTGAACCCACTTCTCTCGCACAATACACCCGTTCTTCCAGGTGGACAGACGCACTTCCGAGGGCATCCTACCCCGTTGGGGCACTCACAGGTGAGGAGACAACCCGGACCATACTTGCCCTCCTCGCAAACTGTGGATAGAAGTCATGTTTATTATTTAAGCTCATCAATATGCAAGGCATATGTGCCACATAAAACTTATTAGCTTCTTCAAAATATCGTTTGCAATAATTGCGAATAAATAATTATGAATATGAATATATAATCTTAATTCGAATGTGATTTTACAATCAGATCGAATGTGAATATCCAATCAGATCGAATGTGAATATCCAATCAGATCTTAATATGAATATGAATATATAATCAGATTTTAAATTATCGTCCAATTATTTATTGCAAGAAAAAACAGCATAAAAGTCATTCAGGATCGCAATTGCAGTTGCCAAATTATTAATAAAATATTAACAAAACATTTATAAATATAAATTAATTAATACTAATTAATATAAATTAATAACAGTAATCACCCACCCTTGTCGCACCTGTCACCATAGTAACCGGGTGGGCAGTGGCATCTGCCGTTTTGAGGATTGCAATTGTTTCCATGAGAGCAGTCGCAGACCTTCGTGCAGTGCTTGCCGAAGGTTCCTTGGGGGCAAGCTGCCGTGTTTGGTTATTATTATTATTATTATTATTATTATTATTAATATGATTATTGCTGTTATTATTATTATTAATATTATTATTGCTGTTATTATTATTATTAATATTATTATTGCTGTTATTATTATTATTAATATTATTATCGCTGCTATTATTATTATTAATATTATTATTGCTGTTATTATTATTATTATTATTATTATTATTATTATTATTATTATTATTATTATTATTGTCGTCGTCGTCGTCATCACCATCATCACCATCACCACCACCACCATCACCATCATCATCATCACTATCAATGATTTTAATTAACTATCTTATTTGACAAATCAATTTTCTTTCAGTCAGAAGATCTCGTTCGTAATGTTGTTTTCTTTTGTGCAAAACAAAACTTATAATCACCGAGTTGCACCTAAAAACCGAGTCGAATTTCATTGAAATGTGGAAATGATTTGGTTTCAATCCCTTGAATGATTATTCCGTTGACATGACATGACTTCTTTCTTTTTTCAAACCTTCCTTTCATCTTCAAGTCACATCAATGAGAAAGACGAAATGGCATGAAAGGATGACGCGATCAGACGTGTAGACGTCTGCTCTCGAAAGGCGGGCAAACGAGGCAGTGATTGATTGGTTGATTGAATGGCTGATTGATTGATTGGCTGGTTGGTTGGTTGAAAGATCACAAAGTGAGATTGCTTTGAGCTTGAATCTTATCTGATGAACCTCATCGTGGCAACAACAGCACTAATAATAATAATAATAATAATAATAATAATAATAATAATAAAAATAATAATAATAATAATAATAATAATAATAATAATAATAATAATAATAATAATAACAATAATATTAATNATAATAATAATAATAATAATAATAAAAAATAATAATAATAATAATAATAATAATAATAATAAAAATAATAATAATAATAATAATAATAATAATAATAATAATAATAATAATAATAATAATAATAACAATAATATTAATAATAATGAAATTAATAATAATAATAATAATAATAATAAAATAATAATATTCTATATGATGATCTCGAGCCAGGTTGGGGGAATTTAACAAATTGATGGTTTATATTACACGTTTATTTATCAGGAGAATAAAAGGAATTTAAAAGAAGATAAGAAATTGTTCAGTGCCTGTGAACTCCTCAGAATCAACGAAATAGCAGGATCAACGTTCTCAGGTTTCACTCACTATTTGGCCGCCAAAATTCTCCCAAGACGCAATCGCCTGATCTTAGTTTGCGTTTTCAAAAAAAAAATAAAAAAATAATAATAATAATAATAAGGGGTATTTATTATACTATTATAATTAAAATAATTATTACTAAAGTAAATCATTCGTGACTAACCTCTGACGCACTTTGACCCCGTCCATCCAGGTGAGCAGTCACAAATTCCAGTCACAGGATTACAGGTAGCCCCGTTGAGACAGGTGCACGAGAACAAACAGTTTGGTCCATAGGTGTTGTTGGGGCAGGTAACGTCACACCTCGCACCTGTCCTACCAGCCGGACAGGTGCACCTTCCGGTCACCCCGTCGCAAACACCTGATTCTCCACAGGAGCATTTCTCAAGACACAGGTGCCCGTAGAAGCCGCTGGGACAGGCTGGCAATTTGGAATTAGCTTCTTGAATTCTTGTTTATTTTTAATTTAATGTTTTTTTAATAACAATAACAACAATAATAATAATAATATAAGTACAACAATATAAATATAATAATTACATTATCAAAAATATTATTCTCAATGGACGCAAGAAACACCCACGAGTCTGGCATTTTCTTCCTACAAATCCATCGTCACAGACACATTCTCCTGTTGAATTGTCACAATTCCCCCTCTCGCATTGGCAGACCTTCTGACAGTTGTCCCCAAACCTGCCGGAGGGGCAAGCATTATCACACAGGGGTCCTGTCCACCCCTGCAGGCATTTGCACCTTCCGTCCCTGGCGTCGCACTTCACTGCGTTCAAGCACTGACATTTGCGGGAGCAGTTGAGCCCATAGTGACCTTGCTGACATGCTTTAATGTTTGTTATTATTATTATTATTATTACATTATTAGAATAATAACATTAATAATCCTACTCGTATTAATATTACAACTATCAACCTTCACTGCAATCCTTTCCAACAAATCCAGGTGGGCAGAAGCACCTGCCAGTCACGTGATGGCACGAGTGACCATCAGTGCAGTTGCACTCCTCCATGCAGTCTTTTCCGAACCACTTTTCGGGACATGCTTGAAAATAATAATAATAATAATAATAAAAGTAGCATTAATAATAATTATAATAATAATAATTTGCAATAACTATTTAAAAATTATTTATACGAATTAGACGTTAGCGATTGCCGTGCCTAAAAATAACGTCCAATTTTCTCCAAGAATTTTGTCTGTTTTGCAAAATTTTGCAAAATTATATTTAAAATGACTAAATTATTTGAACAATAATAAACATTTATAGAATTAAATACACAAACAATTTTGAAAATAATTTGAAAAACTTTGAAAATAATTAATATCGTAATTTATTTGTCAATTAATAATTTACAAACAACTCAATTGTCAAATAATAATTGACGTCTTAATTTGCAATCAATAATTACCATGTCAATCCAATCGTCAATTATTAATTGCTTTAATATATCAAATGACTCACTCTTTTCGCATCTTGTTCCCGAAAATCCAGGCGGACATGAACATTTTCCAGTTCTGAAGTCACAAGCTTCATCCATGCTGCAGTTGCACTTCCACCTGCACGACGATCCGTGGTTTCCAGGGTGACAAACTGGAATGAAGTGCTTTGAAGTTACTTTGGAGTTTATTGTGGACTTAAATTGTTTTTTCCAGTAAAACTGAGTGGATGGGAATAATGCATCGGAGTTTCCAATGCGAATGTGAAAATTTAAAATACAATTGTCTTTATTATGTGTATTAATTATTCAATAATAATGATAACATTAATAATAATAATAACAATAATAATAATAATAATAATAATAATAATAATATCAATTATTCAATAATAATGGTAATAATATAATAAATGTTATAATAACATTAATATTAATATATGTTATAATTTTGCATTTATATTAATTAATTCGCAGTTTTAAACTTTCAAATACTTTTATCGCATTTCTTCCCTCTAAATCCTGGCCTGCACCTGCATCCCCCAGTCTCGTGATCACACTCCCCACCGATGCCGCACGTGCACTTCTTCTTACAGTTTCCACCGTAATATCCTAGAGGGCATTCTGAAATAGAAAGCCGATTTTAAGAATAATTTTTGTGGATTTTACAATGAAATATATGAAATCATTTAATTTCTTAATAATTTGATAATTTAATAAATAACATTGATTAAACTTTTTGATATTTACTGAAAATAACTGCATTCTCTACATAAGCAAATTATAAATTTAAATTTTTAAACACTGAAAATGAAATTGAACTCTTTCGAACTCTGACCTTTCTTCATGACCTTCTCACACTTCTCACCCTCCATCCCTGATGAGCAGGCACACGTTCCGTTGACGGAGTCGCAAGGAAATCCGTTGCAATCACATTTTTCCAGGCAGTCCACTCCATGGAATCCATCAGGACATGCTTTCATGGGCGGAAATTAGTTTGATTGATTGATTGAATGAATGAGTGATTGAGTGAGTGAGTGAATAAATGAATGAACGAATGACAAATATTGAAAACAACAACAAGAACAGCAACTACTTGAAAAGTATTTCTTAATAATATTATATTAAATATTATTATTAAAAAAATAAATTTCATAACTTATCCAAAAGTCAACAACAATCACCCACCTATTGAGCAAGTATCTCCCATCCACCCAGGTGAGCAGGAGCATATCCCCGACACCTGGTCACAAGGGGAGTTGTTCTCACATCTGCATGCCGCCTCACAATCTCCCCCATAAGATCCAGGTGGACACGCTTGAAAGATTTTGGATTTTTATTACGCATAAGTTATTTTTAGACAAATTGGAAATTCTGAGGGAAATTCTTGTTTACGTTTTTCACATCGTGGTCCTATCCATCCGGGCGGGCAGAAGCACCGACCGCTTGTTACGTCACAGGTTGCTGCGTTTTCGCACGAACAAATCTTCAATTTACAAAATAAATTTAATTTTCAACTTGAACGACGAAATAATTTGTACGTCCATGTGTTTTTTCGAATGTTGAATATCCTTGCTTTAATGATGATTATTTAAATATCACAAAAGTCGTCCAAAACAAGCCACAACGGAAGCAACAACAACAACAACAACAACATCAACAACAACAACAAAAATTCTAAAATGTAACAACACGTTAAACAAATCCACTAATTTAAACTCAACCAATCGATCACCTGTCTGCAGTTTGCACCCCACGAACCCTGCGTGCAACTCTGTTTGCACTCGTGACCTTCGAACCCTGGAGGACAGTTACAACTTCCGGTCACGTGATGGCAGACTGTGCCTGATTCGCAGTTGCAGATGGACTGACATTCGATGCCGAAGAAGCCCTCAGGGCAGGGCTTCTCGCAGATGAGGCCGTACCAACCTGACTGACAGAGGCAAGCACCTGGATGATGAAATGTTATGATTATGAATGTGAATGTAATTGTGATTATAATTATGATTACGATTATGATTATTATTATTGGCAACCTGTTATATGGTCGCAGTCTGCTCCATTCTGGCACTGGCAGGACAGAAGACACCCAGGACCGTAAGTTTCGTTGGTGCATCCTGGAAATTGTCGAGTGCATCGAAGGTAAATTGATTCCTCAAATCACTTGAATTAATCCTAATAAACTAAGTTAAAATCCAATTTATTAATTCATAATTATGAATCGGAATGATATTATTTCATTAATTATTAATGAGTTGTTATTGAATTATTAATTGCGCAAGTTATTTAAAATATTAAATTTCTTATTGATTGAATAATTGTTAATAATTATTACTTTCAGTGCAAGAAGCTCCAATCCATCCAGGTGAGCAGAGGCACTCGCCGGTTACCTGATCGCATTCGGCACTGTTCAAGCACCTGCATTTCTGATCACAGTTGTTTCCAAACGTTCCAGGTGGGCAGGCTGAACAGGCGAACAAGTTGAATTAAAAACATAAAATAAGATGCAATGTTAAATATGCACAATAAATATACGTAATTAATCGAATAATTGATTGATTGATTTATTAATTTATTTATTTAAATTGCCTTTATGTAGCGCTTGTTTGATCGTGGATGATTATCCACGTAATTAATCAATTATTTAATCAATCATTAAAAAAAAAATCCTCCCCACGTTGATCACAATGCTGCCCTGTCCATCCTGCTGAACATTCACATCCTCCGCTCTCAGGATCACACGTGCCGTTGTTCTGACATGCGCACACCAACAGACACTCCGTGCCGTATCTTCCGGGAGGACAAGCTGATGATGATGATGAAGACTACGAAGATGATGCAAGTAATGATGACGACGACGACGACGATGACGATGACGATGACGATGATGATGATGATAACGTCGACGACGACGACGACGATGACGATGATGATGATGATGATGATGATGAATATGGAGCTATTAATGATGCTGACTAAGATAAAGATGACGGTGATGCTGATTAGTAATCCTGGCAATCAATCAATCAATCAGTCAATCGACTCACCTTGATCACACCTGTGACCAAACCACCCTGAGGGGCAGATGCACTCCCCACTAACGGAATCGCAGCTAGCATCGTTCGAACAGTCACACACCTCTGCACAATCCATTCCCCAGAAGCCGTCAAGACAATCTTTTAAAGAATAAAAAAAATTAATAATTAATTGATTAAATATGAAATTTTAAATTAATTTAACTCGTAAATTTATTTATTAAATTCGTAAATATTTATTTCGATCGTTGAAATGAAATTCATTTCAAATGGAAAGGAAATAAAATGTTTGTTTCCATAAATAATATCACTGATTATTACTAATTAACAATTAATAATTAATTAAAGCGTTGACAAATTATTGAAATATAGTTATTGCAAAATAATAATAATAAAGTTATATATTATAGCATTACATATAAAATAAAATGTAATTAAATTTGAAATGCATTATTAAATGCATTATTATAATTATTTATTATATTTAATAATTATATTTTTAATAATAATATTATAAATGTAATTAAATTTGAAATAATGCATTATTATAATTATTTATTATTATAATCACTAATTATATTTTTAATAATAATAATTAATATTGTTATTATAATTATTATTAATATAATTAAAAATCCAATTTTACGGGCAATAAATTCTGTCAATAAATAAAACAAATTACAAATGCACCGAATTAATGAAGTGATTAATTAATATTAATGAAGTTAAAAACTCATGAATATTGATGAAGTTAAGACTCATGAATATTAATGAAGTTAAAAACTCATGAATATTAATGACCTTCATTGCACAGTATTCCAGTCTTTCCAGACGCGCACAAGCACCTCCCAGTCTGTGGGTGGCAATTACTCCCTGAGCATGTGCACTCCTCTTGACAGTTTGATCCGTAAAATCCAGGCTGACAAGCTGTTAAGGTTACGTCATAATTCGTTCAGTCAAAGAAATCGATAATCGATTAATTATTTTATTTTTAAAATATTAAGTTTCAATGTAATAAAAAGCTATTGCTTAGATTATTCACTCAAATTGTTTGCATACTCCGCACCACCACTCAAGCATCCAAACAGGTGCTTGCCAAACAAACAGGTATGCATAACTTAATACAGGTTGTTATTCATCGAGCTGGCGTCAACAAAGGTGTTAAGCTCACGCAGGTCACAATGCTCGCCCCTCCATCCGGGGTTGCATTTGTAGAGACAGTGCCCCGTCGCGTGGTCACACTCCACCCCGTTGCTACAGTTACAGACCTCCCTGCAGCCGTCACCCCATGTACCGGGGGAGCACAGGTTCTGACAGCTCTCGCCCTGGTATCCGTTCTTGCACTGACACTGACCTGTCTATGGTTTGACATCGATGATTTTGGTACTTTGCTGAGTAATAATTTATTATTTATCCTGCTTTAATTATAATTATCATTTACAGATTGTAAATGTACGCTTGAATGAATGGTGGATCGAGAAGGGATGTCAATTATTTCTGGTGCGAAGGTGTTAATGATGTTGTTGTTGATGATGATGATGATGATGTTGTTGTTGATGATGATGATGATGATGATGATGGTGATGATGATGATGATGATGATGATGACGATGACGATGGCGATCAACCATCCTTACATCTCCTTCACAGGCATAGGACTGGTTCTGTATGCATTCGCACTTCAAAGAACAGTGAGCCCCCCAAGTCCAGGCAGGGCAGGGCTGGTTGCATTTGCTGCCGAAGAAACCAGCAGGACATTCGCAGTGGCCAAAGACCTTGTGGCACCTCCCGCTCCAGCATTGGGGACATTTCAACTTGCAGTTCTTGCCATAGAATCCTGATGGGTGGATGGATGGATGGATGGATGGATGGATGGATGGATGGATGAGTGGATGGATGGAGGGATGGATGGATGAACGAATGAATGAAAGGATTGACTGATTATTAGGAATGTATTGTTTGAAAAACATGGATAACGAATGACGGATGGATGGATGGAACGTGGAAGATGGATAAGTATGGGAAGAAACGCTTCAAAACAAAAAGGCAACTGCCAAAATTTGTTGTATTTTTACCGCCTCGAATAAAAAAAATTAACAGAAAAAAACCATCAATTTTAGAATTTTTATCAACGTTTAAGAATTTCAACAACAACAAAAATTTCACAGAATTTCCAATTTTTCAATTCTGAATTGTAAACATTTCTAAAAAGGAAAATTAGAAAATATTTCTGACCAGCTGGGCACCCCTCCTCGCAATTTTCGCCACTCACACCAGTGGGGCATCGGCAAGCACCTGTCACGTGATCGCATGCCCCTCCATTTTTGCACTGACAAATTCCATTGCACCCTGAGCCATAGAATCCCTTTGAAGAATGGAAATTATGATATTTTATAATTAATAGTTAGCAGTTATTGTGTTAGTGATTCTGGAGTTCAAATCAGTGCTTTCTTCTCGCTTTTGAAATCGATGAAATATTTGTCACTTGATTTTATTCTCATGTTCAAATCAACTTAAAACCGGTTTGAAACAAATAATTATTTATTTAAATTATTTATTAAAATGGCGTTTTAAAAAACTAAATATTTTCAACAGATCATTAACACCGGGTGATTGATTACAATTTTATTATTAGTTGTCATAATATTGTCAGCTAATTGTTATAATAGACTATCTTCACTTAAGAAGTTCCCTCACATCAGGGCAAGGAGTGGTGCATAGCACCCCCATCCATCCAGGTGTGCACTCACAGGAGTTCATGACCTCGTTGCACTTTGCCCCATTTCTGCAAAGGTCACACGACAGTCGACAGGCGGGCCCGAAAAACCCTTTGGGGCAATCTGTTTCAACCAATCAGAGTCTATGATGAGGATAACGATGATGACGTCGACGGTGATGATGATGATGATGATTCTGTAGGTTATTCGGTAGATTTGATCAACAATCGAAGCAATCAAGTTCTGATGAACAGGTGATTTTTAGAAAGTAACCTTCAACAAAATGAAAATAGCAACAACTACTTCACAGCCAGAACAACAACAGCAGCAACATCAACAACAATAACAACAGTTAATGAGAACATGCACATGCCCTGTTAACATAAATTTTACGCCAAGGAATGAAAGACAGTTTTCAAAATGAAGTGCTGAAACATCCTTTGTCTTTGATCATGATTCTCTCTAAGCGACATCATCATCATCGTAATCTAACCACCATCACCTTCTCCTTCTTCTTCTTCATCATCATCATCATCGTCGTCGTTATCATCATCATCACCGTCGTCGTCGTCGTCATCGTCATCGTCATCATCATAATCACCAACAACAAAAGCATCTTTCTTTGGAGCATTAAAGAAATACTTCCAGGCACCTCTCATTCCCGAGTTGCGTGAGTAAATAACGCACGTTTAACCAAAAAAGTGTGAAAACAAAAATCGCTCATCATCCGTCGAACGAATCCATTCCGTGGTGCTCCGTGAAACTCACCTCTCAATTTCCAATCATAAGTCACAGTTATTCCAGCTGCAAAGTTCGTCAACTGTGAACGACTCAATACAAAACTCAGATCGTCACGAACTCACAACTTCACAAACTCACAACTTTACAACGTTCCACGAAATTTTTTTGGGCAAGAAATCATGAAATTTGAAAAACATAAAACACCGAATTTCTCGAAATTAGACCAAGCGGGCCAACTTAAGGTCGGCTCAAGGTCGAGGTCGAGGAGCCAAGGTCAAAGAGGGTTCGTGAGAGATTTTTATTGCAAATATTGATTGAGAAAATATAATGAAAAAGATGTCTTTCTACAATGGAAAAATGTTGCCAAGCAACTAATAAATATTAAAAATATTAATAAACGTAAGTAATATGATTAATAATAATAATATTAATAATAATAATAAATTATGCAAATGAAAGTGAGCAATGGATTAAAAATAGAATACCATCCACATAAACATAAACAAACCATCGGCGGGAAGGACTCGGACGCCTGAGTTTTATGAATGAAGAATTTATTTGAATAATTAATTTCATAAGTATTTTAAACTTATTATGTAATTTATAAATGTTGTATTAAATTATTATTATAAATATGTTATAAGTTATATAAATTATAAATTATGTTATAATTAAATATTATAAATATAATTATTTTATTAAATATGGTAATAACTATCATAACAGTAATTTTAACNNTATCATTATTATCATTATTATCATTATTATCATTATTATCATTATTATCATTATTATCATTATTATCATTATTATCATTATTATCATTATTATCATTATTATTATTATTATTATTATTATTATTAAGATGTGTACCTAGCTTTATGTCCAGTTCATTGGCAACGGTTTTCAGTTTCAATCGAGTCTGTTCTGTGATTGGTGCCACGAATGGAGTGGGCGTGGTCGTGAGGGGGGCTTGAGGGGTGAAGAACCTCCTTGTGTTCCTCGGCAACCAGGGGTAGAAACGACCGTCGGCCATGGCCGGGGCGTCATTCAGTAGAGCTGTTGTCATGACGACGATCATTGGAATGAATTTATTACTCATTAGCTAATGCATTAGAAATATGATTACCACATTATTATTATTATTATTAGTTGTGTAATTACGAATGTTTATAATTAATATTATTAATTAGATTAATTAGCATTGCGTAATTGTTAATGATTATATAAATGTCATCTCATTAATCACCTAACGTTGTCATGTTAAAAAAAATAAAAAATGTACAAATATACTTAATAACATATATTTTAAAAATCCTCCTTGACCTTTGCAACTCTTGCCATCCGGGTCAAGTCTGTAGCCCTCATGACAGAGGCACTCAAAGGATCCATCGGTGTTGAAACACGTCTGCTCACAACCGCCATTTCCCTCCAGACACTCGTCAACATCTGGATGGAATTTCCAGTTGTTATTTATGTATAGTTGCAGCAAAACTTGTGTTTCAACAAAACATCTCTCAAGCAACACAACATTTTGTTTATCAACTGCCAACGTCTTTCCAGGCGAGGATGATGAGGTAAAAAATATATTAATAATAAAATATTTTGCTTTTTGTTATATTTTGTTTTATTTCATTTCCAATTTAAGATTTATTCTGTCATTTTAGAAAAAAAAATGAAAATATTCACGGTTGAGAACGAATTGCTGTATTTATTGGATTTCAAATTAGAATTAAGTAATTAATCAATACTGAATTTAAATATTATTCACGGAATAATTATAATATGTTTTTTTTTGTAATTATGACGACGACGACGATGACGATGATGATGATGATGACGACGACGATGCTTGCACTTCATAACCTTTCCCTTCCTGGAAAACCCAGAACTGGCACTCTTTTATTAACAGTGTATTAGTCACAACCATCCACTGACGTAACATAAAAATAGCAATAATAATAATAATAATTAATCACAATAATATTCATTAATTTTTTATTAATCAATGATCAATGAATTACTTTCATTTACTTTCATTTTTATTTGAAATTTGAAAAAAAAGAAGATTTTAACGTCATACAACTGACCGCTGCAGGACTTGGCATCCTCCTCAAGAAAGTATCCAATTGGACAGAGGCAGATGAAACCCCCTCCAAAACTCTGACATTCGTGACTGCAGCCCCCGTTGTCCTTCGTGCATTCGTCAATCATCTCCATGTCTATGCCTGATGATGTTGACGATGACGATGACGATGCCGATGACGATGACGATGACGATGACGATGACGATGACGATGATGATGATGATGATGATGATGTTACGTTGAAAAGAAATCGATAACGCTAAGAGAAAAATCATTTGTTTTGATTTGAGATTATTTCCAACAAATTCTTAAAAACGTAGAAAAATATTTTTTCCCATTCGTTTAATTTTATTTTAATTTGTATTTTTTAATCTGAAAAACAAAGAATATAATATCAAATAAATATCAAAGTTTTAAATTAATGTTTGGCAGATGGACTGACGGACGGATGGATGGATGGATGGATGGATGGATGTATGGGTGGATGGATGTTTGGATGGACGGGTGGATGGATGGATGGATGAATTGATGGGTGGATGGATGGATGTTTGGATTGATGGAAGGCTAACGATAGCACGTCTTTTGATCAGATCCAAGCTGATACCCCGGCAAACAGGAGCATGAGAAAGACCCAGGTACGTTGAGGCATGTCTGAGAACAATCATGCTTCTTCAGCTGACATTCGTCCACATCTGAAGAGCAGACATTTTAGTGATTGATGAGTTGATTGACTGGTCGATTGATGGGTTGATTGATTCAATCCATTCTCTCATGGGAAGATTGAGTTTTTATCAAATCATTATTTTTCTTTGCAAACAAATTTACTTTCTCATGCTTTATTTGTGCCTCCGAATATATTGTATTATATTGTTTTGCATTACATTGCATTGCATTGCTTTGTAAAATGTTGTATTATATTGTATTGCATTGCATCACATTGCACTGTATTGTATTGTATTGTATTGTTTGGAAATGCAAATGTTCTTATTTGATTACGAGCGCAAATAATTTTTACGTAATAATTTGCTTACAATTATTATTATTATTATTATTATTATTATTATTATTAATTTGTTATTCAAATGTTATGACATAATAACAGACTTAATTGTTTTTTTTTACTTATCAACAAAACCGACAATCATCAACTGATGAAATGACAATTCAGCTCATAAAAATATCTTCTTGTCCATGACGTCACCAACCATAACAAGTGAGTCCGTCAGAAGAGAGTTTGTACCCTTTGTAACAGGAACAGACTGCTCTTCCCACAAGGACTGAACACTTGTGTCCGCAGTCCTTGAACTTGCAGGGGTCTGTGACTGTCAGACATGAAAAATATTTTTAAATAATGCAAAATATTGTAATAATAATAATAATAATAATAATATTTTTTATAATAATTATAATGATAATAATATCATTTTTATTTAGTTGTTTATGAAAATAATAATTTTAAAATAAAATTATGCAACATAATTCCCTATTTATAAGAATAACAGTAATAATAATAATAATTAACATCATTAAAGTTTCGATGAATTATGATCAATAAGACACGGTAGCGAATGAAAAAACATGGCAACTTATTCTGCCCTGGGTTCACGCTTCATTGAACACGTCGAAAATAAATTCAACTTGCTTAATGCAAAAGTGTAACTCTAGGGTCTGCAAACATCCAGTGTAAAGTCATTGAGAAATACGAATGAATTGGTTTATGGGTGAGTTAGTGAGAGAGAGAGAGAGAGAGAGAGTGAGCGAGTGAGAGAGTGAGTGAATAAAATGAGTAGACTTGAAATGACTGAGTGACCGAACTTAAAAGGAGTTGTTACAAAGACTACCGGTGCGCCATTAATTGTACGAATTACTGTCGCTTTTTGATCAAATGACACCCTTCAAAGGAGGAAGACGTAAATGTAATTATGTAATAATTACGTCATAATTATTGCTTATTATGCGTCATCAAGCGAGTGCTCGAGTGGTGAATGTTCAAAATGGGCGGCTGTTCAAAGACTGAGTCTCATGAAGTCATTCATGTTCCCAGAACATTCAAGATGATGCCCTGAAATACCGCGATTTTTTTAAACTTTTGAGTTTAACATATAAATAAATAAGCTAATTAAAAAACAAAACAAAAACAAAACAAAGTAATAATTCACAAGAATTAATTTCAATATAAACCATGTTATGTAATATTCCGATATTCGTGAAGGTTCCTTACTTTTACAAGTTTTTCCATCGACCTGGATGGTGTAACCCTGGTAGCAGTGGCAGACCGGTGGGTGATTGGGCGAGTTACCTGGAGTGCAAATCTGATCGCAACCTCCGTTCTTCAGTTCGCAGGCGTGGTTGGAAGCTGGATGGAAGGATGAAAAGATGGAATTAGTGGAGGAAGGAAGACGCAGGTGCCCGGATACAGCCATGCGGAAAATAAGCAAAGCAGAATTGTTTCGATAATATTATTAATTATGAGTTAGTGAGGATTTAAAGAGAGTTGAAAAATTATTTTTAGCTTATAAATTCCACCGATGCATGTCATCCAAAATATGCTGGTCTAAAAGCTATACGCCGAAGTTATAGAGAAATTATAGCTTAGAAATGATAACTTAGATATTACAGCATAGAAATTATAGCATAGAAATTATAGCTTAGAAATTATAGCATAGAAATTATACCATAGAAATGATAGCTTAGAAATGATAGCTTAGAAATTATAGCCAAGAAATTATTTAGCATAGAAATTATTTAGCTACGAAATTATAGCTTGGAAATTATAACCTATTAATTATAGCCTAGAAATTATAGCTTAGCAATTAAATAGCATAGAAATCGTAGCATAGATGTTGTGTAATCCCAAATATGATTGACACCTCTCAAGTACCATATCTCCTTGTATGGTAGACTCATGAGCAGTCCTGGAAAAATGAAGTGATACTATATCATGATACCACGAGTAGTGCTTGTGATGGATGGATAGATAGATGGACAGATGGATAGATGAGTGGACAATATGATGATGGTGATGATACTAATGTTGTTGTTGATGATCATGACCTTTGAAGACGACGACGACGACGACGATGGTGGTGATGATGGCGATGATGGTGATGAAAAGCCGGTTGACGATAATAATGATTACATATTAATAATGAAAAATTACTCCCATAAATTCCACAGCAGATAAGGTGATCCAGAATTTATATTTAATTTTTTTTTTATTATTTCAATTTCTTTAAACTTTTTTCTCGAAAATCTTTTTCATCACAGCGTGAGAAAGTCTTTGAGGAAATAAATTCAATTTAAAAATAACAAAACTGGAAGTTCGGTCGTTGATTAAATTCAAACTAATTAGCATAATTTATTCGCGTGAGTCACCGGCAAATGAAGAGACTAACTTTTATTGGTCGCCACACAAATTTTCCCGTGGACGAGGAAGTGACCACGAGGACAGGTGCACTCGAATCCACCTGGAGTGTTTCGACAGGTGCCCTCACATCCGCCGTTGTTTAGCTCGCATTCGTTGATGTCTTTATGCGGAAAGATGGATTGATTGAATGAAGGTAGAAATGAATTAATGAATGAATGAATGAATGAATGAAGGGATGGAGGCTTCAAATTATCTCGTCATCGCATCAGTGGGATTGTTATCGTTAAATGATAGTTAGTCGTCGTCGTCGTCGTCGTCGTCGTCATCATCATCATCATCATCATCATCATCATCATCATCATCATCATCCTCGCCATCATGTAACTCATTCATTAGTTCGTGATTCCAAATGACCTTGACATTTGGTCCCATCGACAGGTGACCTTGTGAATCCGTTTGGACAGATGCAGGAGTAGGAGCCGAGGTTGTTCTCGCACTTGTACTGACAACCGCCATTTTGGGCTGAACATTCGTCGATGTCTGCGGAATGTTGATGATGATGATGATGATGATGATGACGACGACGACGACGATGATGATGATGGTGATGATGGTAGTTATAATGACGACGACCATGATGATTATGATGATGGTAATGATGATTATGGTGCCATTATTAAAAGTGAAAGTGGTGATGAAGTGGTAAAGGTAGAAATGGTTAGGTTATGTTGTCATAACTTTGTTGTTGCTAACAACGGTGTTAATGTTGATAGCGGTGGTAATTGTGTTGTTGAAGGAAAAGTTGTTGCTGTTGTTGAGCGGTTCCTGGAAAGACTTCGTTCTGGGAAAAAATTCACTTTTTTTTGGGAACGAAAATGGCGAAGGTTGATCTTTGAGGAATCTATTTTTAGAGCAGATGACGTTTATGTGTTGCATGAGTGATGGTAGTTGATTGTTCATCATAACCATAACCACAACTAAATCCGTCGTCGTCGTCATCGTCGTCGTTGTCGTCATCATCATCATCATCATCATCATCATCATCATCATCATCATCATCATCATCATCATCATCATCATCTTCTTCTTCTTCTTCTTCTTCTTTTTCTTTTTCTTTTTCTTCTTTTTGTTCTTCTTCTTCTTATTCTTATTTTTCTTTTTCTTCTTCTTCGTCATCATCATCTTCTTCTTATTCTTCTTCTTCCTGCTTCCAGGTACAAAAACCTTTAAACTTGAAAGGAAAGACGTGGAGTCTGAAGCTTTTGTGCCTCTGGAGGTAATTGGCGCGAAATCAGACGCCATGTGCTTGCCACAACACTAAAACTCATGAAGAGGATGATGATGATGATGCTGTAACGACGACGATAATGTGATGATGATGATGGAGTTGGTTTTGGCGATGAGGATGATGATGATGATGATGATGATGATGATGATATTAGTAATGATAGTTATGATGACAAGTCGTCAACGATATTATTACGTAACAAAAGTCTTCTCTCCGAAACTTTTGAAGTTTCTTTTTCAGAATTTGTGAAATTTTCAGGAATTTTTTTTCCAAGTAATTATTTTGACGTCTTTGATAATTGTAAAATGCAAATTTATTAAAAATTATTAATAATATTAATGATATTAATGATATTAATAACATTAATGATACAAATATTATTGATAATATTAATAACAATAATATTAATAGTTTAGTTTATCTGAATTATTTACGGCGTACAAATATTTTTATTGAATAAATAATCTTGCGATCATTCAGCCCTCCATCATCCATCCATTTAGCCTCATCCAGACGATGTAATGGCTGCCATTAGCAACAAAGAGCCTCTCAGATTCTGCTAACCAGGACCCCCAAAGACACTTCAATTACTCTCACTCGGATTGACTTGTGAAAACTCCAAAAGTACGATGTGTTTGCAACAAAACATTGCATGGCGTCACGAAGATGATTTAAAATATGATCAAAAATTACAATTCATATTGATTATCGTTTATTTTGACCGTAATTCCATGTTGGAATCATTCGATGCATTGCGTTCATGCACCGATGCACCAATGCAGCAATGCGTCATTCATAAATATATGCAATGCATCAATGCATCCCGAATTCTTCCATTGTCCAGGAGATGCACTTCTAGCTACTTCCAGACCGGAAATTCGAACCAAAAAGAAATTTATTTTTCTCTCACTTTGAACTTTAACGACCTATTAACCCTGGTGAAATAAAATCCCAGCAGACCATGGGAACGTTTTTTATTGGGTCGGGGGCTCCACTGACCGACCCTAGGTAGGAAATGACCCTGAACGACCTTGGCTGACCTAATTAGAGATCTAGGTCACCTAATTATCGCCTAACAACATCACAAGGTCGCCCACTCGCCTGTCAATGACTGAGCTCATCATCTCCTAATTCTCCTCTGAATCTCAACTGCTCAGATGTTCTTTCTTTTCCATCCACGCATCCAATTTTTCCAGCTCCGCCTCTTTCCATCGCCTGGAGTTTGAGTTATTTTTGTATTCCTCAGCTTCTTCCTTTTCTCATCTCTACTTCTTTATTTTGCTGCTCGCTTCCGATGAGAATGATTCCACCCAGGAACTCTGGAGGTCATATGGTCTCCAGCCATATTCTCCATTATCGTCCACGTGTGGGTAATGGTTTTAATTCGTCTGCGTTTGCCGAGAAAGTTTGCCGCCATTCCATTTTGTGCATATGATATTCACTTGTGCGTGGTTCTTTGTTTTCACTGACGTCATCGTTATCATCACCATCGCCTTCTTCATCGCTATCATCACCATCATTATCACCGTTTTTATAGTGATCGTCCTGGCACTATGATCAGTGAGCGTTATCTGATGCCTACTCACCTGGTTATTTAGAATTGTCTGAGTATGTGTTCGTTTGTATATGTGTACATATGTGTGGACTTGTAAATCAATCGCCGTAAATAGTGCAAGTTTTTAGTCATTTCAGTTAGACAAATCACTCTTGTCGGCCCAATATATTTCACTATCATCATCATCGTCGTCATCATCGTCATCGTCATCGTCATCGTCATCATCGTCGTTGTCGTCGTCGTCGTTGTCGTCGTCGTCGTCGTCGTCGTCGTCATCATAATCATCATCATCATTATCATCAAGTGCCTCGTCATTATAGCGTTCACCATTATCATCGTTATCATAATTGCCACACTTCTCGTATCGAATTTTTTCCAGACGTCCATTTTTGTAGAGGACCACCTCATCAGCCTCCCGCATCATCATCATCATCATCATCATCGTCGTCGTCGTCGTCATCATCGTCGTCGTCATCATCGTCGTCATCTTCACTGCAATTCCATTCTTATTCCCGGAAAGTGAAAGCTGGCAAAAAAAAAACTGGCAAAAACCCAGTGGCGAAAGATTTAAGTGGATGATTTTTATCAAAGCATTCCAGATGCATGAATTGACATCATGTTTCTTTTTACAATTTACTTTCAAAACATCGTAAAACATCGTGAAACATTGTAATGCATTACGTACATGTTGCTGCTGCTGCTGTTGTTGTTGTTTTTGTTGTGTGTGGACAATTCTACTTTAATGATTTGCGATTAATTTACTTGAAAGTTCCGATCCTACTCCAGGTTTCGAAGCGAGTACAATTTTTAAAGTACTTTTTTTTGGCGTCAACTAGTTTCTTTTATCCATGTTGCAAGTGACTTGAAAGTGTTTGGTGAATGAAGTGGCATGACATTATGATGACAACGGTGATGTCGACGACGACGATGATAGTGATGATGATGATGATGATGATGATGATGATGACGATGATGATGATGATGATGATGATGATGATGATGATGATGATGATGATGATGATGATGATATGATGATGATGATGATGATATGATGATGATGATGATGATGATGATGAGATGATGATGATGATGATGATGATGATGATGATGATGATGATGATGATGATGATGATGATGATGATGATGATGATGATGATGATGATGATTATGACGATGCCTTTTGACTGAACCTCACGAATCTTAGTTGGTGATGAGGTGTGCTCTTGTGAAGAGAAGAAAGAATGTTTGTTTGATGAAAGTGAACTTATCGAGTTCCGTTTCTGCCAGGCACCTGGAGGCAGGCCAGTCACGTGGTGAGTTAGGAAAAGTTATGTAATAATAATAATAATAATAAATATTATTGTAAAATAATAATCATAACATTTAGATATAACTTCCATAAGACCTTGAACACAACATGCTCGACTAGTACAATATAAATCGGATTGGCGACATAAAACAGCTCAGAACTGACACCTACCATACTGACACTTGGGTCCCTGAAAGCCCGGTTGGCAGAGGCAGCCCTGACCTTCCATGGGGGAGCAGATACCCCCATTGTAGCATTCCTCACAGACCCCTGTCCATTGAGATTGAATTTAAAGGGGAGCAGAAGGAAATTGAATTGATTAAAGTTCCAAATATTCCAAAAACAATTATGGCTATGGTGCTGATTATATTTTTACTCCGAATTCCGTTGAGAAATTATGATATAATTATGAGTTAATTATGGTTTTATTATGAAGTGGTGGAGAGCTGACAATGAAAGCATTTTTCGAAAGCCATCTGATTATCAACACCTCTTTTATTGTTTACTTTTTATTTCTGTTATCATTATTGTTATTTTTTTTATTATTTTTTTTATTTTTGGTGTTATTATTGTTATTTTTAATGTTATTATTGTTATTATTATTTCTGTTATCATTAATGTTATTTTGGTTATTATTATTGTTATTATTAATAAATATTTTTCGCTTGTTATAAGAATTTTTAAAATTAATTATCATAAATTAGTGATTATGAAACATTGACGAAGTTAATGATGATGATGACTACGACTATGATGACGATGATAATGACGACGATGACGGTGATGATGACGACGACGATGATATCATTTTCACTGACTGTGAAGACAGCCGATGTCTTCAGGCCTGTGCATCCAACCATGACAGCACTTGAACTTGGTTGTGTACGTCTGGTTGTACTTGGTTTCCATGGTAGCGTACTGGAAAGTTCTGCAAGGAAAAGAGAATCAGGTTGGGCTCTCTTGGACTGAATTGTGAACCGAATTGTGAACTGAATTGTGAACTGAATTGTGAATGGAATTGTGAACTGAATTGTGAACTGAATTGTGAATGGAATTGTGAATGGACTTTAAACATTTCAAATTCGAATGAGAATATTGCAAAAAACAGAAGTAAAAATTGTTAAAAACTCAATAAAAACCCTTTTTTTTAATTCATTTTTTCCATTAAAAAAATAATTTATCATGTTTCGCATCGTAGTGGAGTGCTGGAGTGGTGGAATGGTGGAGTGGTGGAATGGTGGAGTGGTGGAATGGTGGAATGGTGGAGTGGTGGAATGGTGGAGTGGTGGAATGGTGGAGTGATGGAGACATTGAAACATTCTCTTCAGACTCGTCAAAAATGTATCCATCTCGATGCGCCTTCATTTGTGCCAATGTTTTGTCTTGTTTCGTATTGTTTTGGGATGTTTTTTTATTGTTTTGTTATGTTTTGTGCGGTTATGTTTTCTTGATGTTTTGTATTGTTTTTGTCTTCCATAGTATTGTTTTGTCGGACCATTAACAGGCACCGCGCCCTTTGATCGTCTGGATCACATCTGTTTTTCCGTGTTTTCCATCCGTGGCGTCATCTCACCGATCACCTTGGAAACACTTTCCAGTGGATGGTGTCCAGTTTCAATTCCAGGAGACCAGGTGGTTCTGACGATTGTCGGCAATGAAATGGAATTTCGCTTGCAATTGCCGGGTTTTTCGCGCGAGATTTTCATGCCAATTAATGTTAATTTTATATTATTTTATTTAATTATTAATAATTATTATTAGAAACTTACAAAGATGTCCCATCGTGAGAAATCCAAGCCATGCAATAAAATCGACGATGGTTAATTGATTGATTGAATGATTGATTAATTGATTGATTTTTCGAATGACGATCAGTTGATAGGCGGATCAAATAAAGTATAAGCTAGGGTCACCTTGGTTCAAAGGTGTAGCAATCCCCTGACCCTTCGTTGCAGTTCTCCCTTTTCTTCCTGACCAGCTTCGTGTGACTTTTGACACAGGGCACCATGGCTGGGCGCATCTCCACCTCTTGGTAGGAGCAGACGTTTGGCCTGGCAAGGTCATAAAAAGGTTAACGATTAAAGTCATAGTTCACGGAGTTGTTCCTCTTTATTTATGGGTTTATATTTCTGAGACGATAAATGATTACAATGAAATGAAAACACGACAGATGTTGAATCGATATCGGCGGCGACGACGACGATGATGATTATGATGATGCTGATGATGAAGAAGAAGATGATGATGCTGATGCTGATGCTGATGATGATGACGACGACGGCAACGGTGATGAGGATGATGAGGCGTAATGCAAGAGCCGTTTTTCAGCGATGATGGATCGTTTGCCTGCTTATCGGGATGTTGGAGCCTTAATAATATTAATAACAAAAAAATAGTAATAATATTAATAACAAAATAGTAATAATAATAATAACAAAAATAGTAATAATAATAATAACAAAAATAGTACTAATAATAATAACAACGATAGTAATAATAATATTAATAAAAAAAATAGTAATAACAATATTAATAATAACAATAATAATAATATTAATAAATATAATAAAAAAAACAATTCTAACAAAAGCGGCATTCATTCATTCATTCATTCATTCATTAACCAGCAAACGTCCTTGAAAACATCCTCAAAGTAATTCTCATCAAGGCTGAGAAATTTCTGGAAAGATGATTAATGACGAGTTACGACATTCGCGTGCATGGATGGATGGCTGCATGGATAGATGCATGCATGGATGCATGGATGGACGGATTAAAGGATGGATGGATGGACGGATGAAAGGATGGACGGATTGAGGGATGAAGGGATGGATGGATGGATGGATGGATGGATGGATAGATGGATGGAAGGAAGAAACTTTGAAAGGGATGATCGTGTCAACATGTCACTGTCCAATGTACCATCAAATTAAAGACCAGTCAGTCAGTCCATTACACTCACCGGTTTTCTACCGGATGCTTCCTGATGTCAATTGCAAACAGGCATCATATAATTTAAACGCATAATCTAAAAAAATATTCTAAAAAAACATCTTCATTTCTCAGAAAGCATGCATTCAACCGTCGGTTCGAAACCTACCTTGTACCCGTTGACTTGTTAGCAGTGCAATTAACGGAGGATGATTTACAAAAAAAAATATTTTTCGAGTAAAAAATTAAGACCCAAATTCTTCTCCATTCACTCAAATTCTCCATTCACGAGTCGGGATTTGAACCCCGAGCCTTCGGATCGGATTACCTCGGGGATATTGGCTGGAAATATTATATCTGGCAGAATCCTTCCAATTTCCAAATATTTCCTCTTCGGGATCAATGAATGATTTTTGGCGGTTTTATTTTTGTGGGGATGACGCCAGAATGCGAACAATTATTGTTGTTGCTTTTTTTTTTCTTTGTTGTTGTTCTTTCTAAATTTCCTAACAACTGAGAGATGTTTTCGTGATGCAAAAAAAATTCACTTCGCTGACTTTGTCACCACTGCTAATCATGGGATCGCCACACAATTAGCTTCACCATTTCCATTATCGCCTTAATTAGCTCCGTCATCATCATCATAATCATCATCGTAATCATTATCATCATTAGCAGCAGCAGCAACAGCATCATCAGCGTCGTCGCCATCGACGTTACAATCATCATCATCACCACCATCGTTTGTTCATTAGAATCGTGAAGAGCACAGGAGACAGAATATTTTGTGGAGAGGGAATGAAATTTTCTCCTCCATCCTGAAAGTTCTTTCAAGTTAACGAACTGGATTCAATTCAAAGAGGAAAATGTGGAATATGCTTGTTTGCAATTAAAAGCGGGCGTTCAATCAGTTCTCATCCGTCAATCCATCAGTCATTCATTCATTCATTCATTCAGTTTTCACCCGTCAATCCATCAATCATGCATTCATTCAATCATTCATTCAGTTCTTCATCCGCTTATCCGTCCATCCATTCTAATCATTATTTGCAGGTGAAGCAGATGTTGGAAAGTAGGAATACAATACAAATTCTGAATTATTCACTCGCAGATGCTGAGATGAGAGATTAATAATAATATTATATTAATAATATATTATTATATTATCATTATTATATATTATTATTATATATTAAATTATTATTAATATTACTATCAACATCATCATCATCATAAGAGAATGAATATGAGAACGGATTGAGTGAATTGGGCGGGTTCTTAAAAAAAGTAGATGCCAGAAGACGATAGGTAATAACGTACAAAAACATAAATAACATAATAATAATAATAATAATAATAATGATAATTTTATTATAATATAATAATATAATTATTATAATAATATAATTATTAATATAATAATAATAATATTATTATTATTATATTATAATAATTATATTATTATATTTATATCTAATATATTTATTATTATAATATAGTATAATAATAATATTATTATTATTATCATATAATTATTGTTATTATTATTATTATCATTATCATTATCTTATTATTATTATTATTATTATTATTATTACTATTATTATTATTATTATTATTATTATTATTACTACAGAGTACTGATTATATTCTTAGTGAAGNATTACTATTATTATTATTATTATTATTATTATTACTGATTATACCCTTAGTGAAGAGCTTAATTTTTTTTTACAAACAATTCGTTCAAAAACGGTTTTAATTTCAACGTCGGCCACAAAAACAAACATGAAACAAATCTTGAAATTCCTTAAAAATAAAATTTGAAATTTCAATAATTTTTTTTTTATTTAATTATAAAAAAATATTTTTCGATCGAAATTAAGAAATTGAATGCACGCTTCATCCATTTGATCTCCTGAAGAAGTATTTCAAGAGTTCTTATCATAATCCCCTTTGAAGAGAAAACAAGAAAAATAAATACGCTTATATAAACAACAAATAAATTTGTCAACCTTAATAAGTAAAAATATGATTTTAATCGGAATAGTTAAAAAAAATTAGTAAAATGAGTCTAAAATAGCACAGTAATTTCGCGCTTCGATGCTCCTGTCAAATGAAAATCAGACATTTCAAGAGTTGAGAAAAGAAGGATCAACAATGAAAAGTGATCTAATATTCTAATATTTCAGAAATTCAGAATAATAATAATTTTTTATTTCAAATCAAAAATAAGCAGCAATGGAAATATTTATATTTATCAATAGAATAAAAAAATACTGAAATATTTACATTATATGTTTTTTATTATTTTCCATTTGAAAATGATTATTATTTTTGTCTTAAAAAGTTGTCTGACAAACGAAATGACGAACAAGACGTTCGTGACTTGAGCGTGACATGTCCGCATGTAATCAAAGATTCTAAAATTGATTAAATTTATTAAATATTATTATT
The DNA here is from genome assembly GCA_011800805.1 of Hirudo medicinalis. Lineage (NCBI taxonomy): Eukaryota > Metazoa > Annelida > Clitellata > Hirudinida > Hirudinidae > Hirudo > Hirudo medicinalis. The sequence continues at coordinate 139,443 of MPNW01000463.1, forward strand.
TGTGAAATATTAAAGAAAAATTATGGAAATATTATAGATAACGTTATAATTATTATGGCCGATGATAATTTTCCAATGCTACGACATCGTTATCATAATTTATTCCGGGTTATTTTTGTCCATAACTGACAGCCAATCAGGATTTAATATAAATTTCCAAATGAGGTCGGATTACATTAAACAGTTTAAAATATTTTAGACATTTTATTTCAAGATTATATTTAATTACACGAAGCGATTGCGGACATCAATATCATCAATATTATTATTATTATTATTAGTATTATTATTATTATTATTATTATTATTGTTATTATTATTATTATTATTATTATTATTATTATTATTATTATTATTATTATTATTATTATTATTATTATT
>MPNW01000463.1:141676-144176 GCA_011800805.1 Hirudo medicinalis
GCGATTGCGGACATCAATATCATCAATATTATTATTATTATTATTATTATTATTATTTATTATTATTATTATTGTTTATTATTATTATTATTATTATTATTATTATTATAATTATAGTTATATTAGCAAATTATGTGTGTATTTATAAAATATGATCACTTTCTCTCATGCCATTACTCCTCAATCTAAATATGCCCCTCCTACTCTCAAGTACCGCGATGTTTGTCCTTGGATGATTTAGTGAGTGATGGATAGGTGGGTGGATGAATGGGTGTATGGGTGAATGAAGGATGGATAGATGAATAGGTTGGTGGATGAACGAATGAATGAAGGATGGATGAGTGCTGAATGGATGGATGGATGGATGAGTGATGGATGGATTAGTTAGATTGGCTGGCTGATTAACTAAAAAGGGGATGCGTGAATGTAAAGTAATAGGATTTATGGAAAATTGAAAAGGTAGAAGGACTGAAGAACAAATGGATGACTGTTGGGTGGATGAATTTATCCATCAATAATTTGTCACCAGACGTAATGTGAGGCAAAGCATGCGAACATTTCAGCGAGAGTTTTAACATATTTAAGAATCATTCCTTTCGTTTGCAATCATCGCCGTCGTCGTAGTCGTCGTCATCATCATCGTCATCGTCATCGTCATCGTCATAGTCATCATCATCATCGTCGTCGTGTCGTCGTCGTCATCATCATCATCATCATCATCATCATCGTCGTCGTCGTCGTCACCATCGTCGTCGTCATAGGCGTCGTCGTCGTCGTCATCGTCATCGTCATCATCATCGTCATCGTCATCGTCGTCGTCGTCGTCATCATCATCAACGTAATTCTTAAGGTCAGGGTCGTAATCGTAGCGATGTCATTGAAAAATGTCTCTTTTGACTTCCACGAATCATTTCGTTCATTGTAATAAAGATTGCATTCCTACTTATTATTATTACTGTTGTTAGTATTATTATTATTATTAGTGTTAGCATTATTATTAGTGTAAGTATTATTATTGTTGTTACTATTATTATTATTAATATTATTGTTATTATTTTTAATTATTATTATTAAGTCCACTTTAAGGAATTCTTTTTGATTGGTCGTCTAAGCAAATGACTCTGATTGAATGATTGATTGATTGATTGATTGATTGACTGATTGAAAGAGCGAAAGGAGGAATGATTGAATCGCTAATGGATGGATCGATTGATTGATGAAAGACAAAACGAAAACGTGGCTCCCTTAGAATCGTGTTTCCATCCGTAATTAGGATCATCACCAAAATGGATTGATGACGTCACATCCTGTCTGGATTGGATTTATTCGTCGGGATCTGAATCAGGAACTTGGTGTTGATCGGGTGGAATGACTGATGGAAGCATTAAAGATGGAGAGAGAGATAGAGATAGAAAGAGAGAGAAAAAGAGAGATATATATATAGAGAGAGAGATAAAGAGAGGTGATGAAAAAGAAGAGGAAGGCGTAACAAGTGTTTGTATTTTTTGCGTACGTTTGAAAACACTTAGACTTTAAAAGTCCTGATGATCTAATATTACTTGTAATAATGTAATAAAAGTTACCTGATGATGTAATGAGACCCTGTAATGATGTAATACAAGTTACCTGATGATAATGATACTCTGTAATAAGTAATAAACATTACCTGATTACATTGAACGACGGAATGTATTTTGGTCAAATTTACAAATTGTCTTGTTAGGTCACACGTTTGTCAAATTTCATCCTTGTTGAAGTACATTGAAAAATTACGATAACATCTGCTCATATATTTAAAATAATCCTTATCATTAAAGTTATAAAGTAGTTGTTATTATTATTATTATTATTATTATTATTATTATTATTGTTGTTATTATTATTATTATTATTATTATTATTATTATTATTATTATTATTTGAAAGTGTTATTTGTGGCTCGAACATTACAGTCAGACATAATCTTCACACTCGTTTATTAACAACATGCGTTATTATTGTGATTATTATCGTTACTGCTGTTGTTGTTGTTGCTGTTGCTGTTGTTGTTGTTGTTTTGTTGTTGTTGTTGTTGTTGTTGTTTTGTTATTATTGTTGATGTTAATTTTTATTCTACTAAAAAACCTCACTATTTGGCTGACATAATTCTAACATAGACTTAAGGTTTAGGAATGTCTGACAAATGCTTGAGATCAGACGAACTTGCAAGAACTTATTCGACGGACAAAAAGTAGAATAATAATAATACTCTTACCCATTTAACTGACATATTAATGATAATATAATTTAGTCAACTGATGAATGAATCATAATTAGAATAATACAAACCAGTGCTTAGACAAATCATAAAGCATTTTCAGATTGTGTCCTGAAATTGGGAATCTTGGATGCTAGAACATTCTTACAACACGTGGTCCTTAAGAAAGCGCTACATAATATTTATCAATTACAATAACAACATCAACACATTCATCAATAAGCTATAATTATAAAAGTATAT
>MPNW01000463.1:146676-159176 GCA_011800805.1 Hirudo medicinalis
GTTAATTCAAGTTATTTAAAGTTGACTTTAATTTAACAGATGAACATCAACGAGCGACGAGAGAACTTAAACATCAGCAAGAGGTTTGTTTACAATTTTTTTTTTCATATTCCTACTCACCCAGGGAGGCTCCTCACTCACCCATCCACTCATTCAGCCGATCATTTGTTGATTATATATACTCAATCACTCACTCACAAATCTCTCCTTCACCCATTTGAGGAGACAACGGCCCCAAACCTGAGGAAGCAATTGAAAATGTCATCAGCCAATTTTTTGGACATGCCCGAAAAGGGTGAGCATTGATAAAAAATGAGATGACGAGCTTGACTTTTGTCCATGGTGATGATGATAATGATGTCATCCATCAGTTCATCTACCCACCCACCTACCCAGCCTGTTGATGGTAACTCGCCCAATTGCCGACCGCGCATTAGGACTGCCCATAATAACGATTAATCTTCCGATTAAAAAGAATTTTTAACGATTACTTTATTTTATGACGATTAAATTTCGATTAATTTCTTTAATTACTGAAGCAACGTCGATATTGTGTTGCACCGAAAATTTTAATTTGTCTTTGTCACTGTCAAAAATGGCCGTCTCTAGGGTCAAAGGTTATGAACCGGTTAATGGTTAAGTTAGTGCCAGGCTCTAAACTACAAAGAGTATTGCCCATTGATTGTCAGTGATAGTCGACCCACGATTAATCATCGTTAACGATTCTTCAACAGGTGATAAGCGTCGCATTTCAGAATTTGTATACAAGTTGTCCACCAGACAAAACATAGACTTGACAGCATTATTGATAGAATGACTCAAGAGAAAAGCCTTGAACTGAAAATGAATGTCAACAGAGTCAGTGCAGTTTTGCAATTACGAGTGAATTTTAAATAAATAAAGAATCGAGAGAGGATGTGTGCAAGTTTATTTGTTGTGCAGTTGAACAGAATTTTAACAAGCAGACTCACGCAGATGAACAAAGTTGGGAGGATGACAGTACAAGTGCACAAGTACAAGTACAAGTGCACAAGTACAAGTACAAGTGCAGAACCAGAGCCGCAGTAAAAGAAAGCACGACTGATGCTGACCTGAAACGATTCAGAATCTGAGTCTGAAGAGGACACGACTGGGCGCCATTGTTGACAGCGAATTGCAGAAGTACCGAGAAGACCCAAAAATTCCGGAGTCACAATGTTCTCTGTTTTGGTGGAAAGTTGATGTCTGTTAGTGCACATCTGGAACACGTGAGAGACTGATCAGAACATCCGATTACATTGTGAATAAACTGCGTGAATCTTTAACTCCTGACAGTGTGAAGAAGTTAGTCTGCTTAAAAGACTGGTCGAAATCTGTGGAATGAATGACTGAACTGAACAATAACAGTCATTTTAGGTTTTCCTGGCTTAATAAAAAAAATTGAAAAAATCAAACTACTTAATCAGTGGATTAAATTCGATTGTCAATTTGTTAACAATTTATTCGTTTTTAACTATTAATTAATCGTTAATTATTGTACGGTTAATAGTTAACGAAATCACTAATCGTTAACAACCCTAATTAGGACATTTCCATAAAGTGGACCCAAGCCTTTAAAACAGCATCAAAATAATGAATATTTCCAAAGGACCACCCGAAGGGATGTATTCCCGCCAGCTGATGACCTGTAATGTAGTTGAAGGTCAGAACAACCAAATAACCATAATATTAAACCGATTAATGGATTGAGTTAAAACAGCTTAAATATGTCTGCTTAACAGGCATTCCTGTTGTTTTGGCATCATTGATTTTGTGTTATCACAGCGTTCACTCAAATTCCGAGTTCTTTGGTTGATTCTGTTCACTGTAGCGGGAATACATCCATTCGAATGGTCCTTCTGGAATATTGATTATTCTGAATAAAATGGACCCAATAAAACATTGTCATTGTCGACAAATTGTATTTATTCAATTCATCTGAACTGAAATGTGAAATCAAGTTCATGGTCTTCGATGCTTCGAAAAAATGCACCTGCAACTCGCATGTGACATGTGCTGATACCAATACCAACAATAACAACAGTATTTTGTCGTCTTGTTCGTTGATTTTGTTGATCTCGATCATTGTGCTGAAAGTTGTCTGTCTTCTGATGTGTTCGAGACACAAAGAGGCTCTGAAATGCTTTTTTTATTGCATTTTTATGTCACAGCCATGTTTTTTTTTTAAATTTAAAATTTATTTCCATGCAACGACACTGGGTTCGCAGTGTCTTCTTGTCTTCTTCTTAGTCTTCTGTGTCTTAGCAGTGCACAGCCGTACCATGCTGTCACAACAACAACAACAACAACAACAACAACAACAACAACAACAACAACAACAACAATCACTTGAACAACAACAACAACAACAACAACAACAACAACAACATCAACAATCACTTCAACAACAACACCATCAACAGCGACAACAATAACACCGACTACTACAAGGAAAGTCTTGCTTAAAAAATAAACCCCAATCAATTCTTGGACATCAACACAAAGCAAGCGTCCGAAGAAAGTTCCAGAAAATTATTGCTTCCTTCATCCCTCATAAATTCTCGTTCTCAGGACCGAGGAAGATCTTCCAAGAAATTTATCTCCAATCCTGAAGTCTAAGAGAGTTGTCACTGACATTATTCAACACCAACAACAATATTTTCAACAACAACAACAACAATCGTTTCAACAACAACAACAATCTTTTCAACAACAGCAACAATCGTTTCAACAACAACAACAATCTTTTCAATAACGACAGCAACAACAACAACGACTGCAGGTCTTTTAAGGATTTCTGAGATTTAAACACTTCGAACAGATGTAACATTTGTTTTAAACAGGATTGTTAGTGTGAAACCATTAATATTATATTCACATTGTGAAACTTAAATTTAAGTTTTATTATTATTATTATTAATTATTATTATTATTATTATTATTATTATTGCCATTGATTTTTATGATCAAAAGATTTAAATTTATACAACATTCAATCTGTCCTCAACAGCCAGACAAGCAGTATCTTCGAACCTCATTACAATCACTTATTTGCTGCCAAAGTGTGCAATTTGGCAAATATTTGTAAAATAACAAAACTCAACTCAGTGCTGCGATCGTCAATTATCAACTGTTACTTAAAATAATTAATTTTCGGAGTTTCATCTTTCTATAGGGGGGTAGCACATCCCAAAGCGCCCTTACCCTGAGCAATGTGGCAGGAATATTTTACATCCTCATCAGCGGCCTCGGTCTTTCGATGCTTGTTTCACTGCTTGAATTCTTTTCCAAGACATTCCAGGAAGCTAGGAAGCAGAAGGTTTGTTTTAAAGTAAAGAAGTTGGTCAATGGTTTGTGTTTGTTTGTGTGTTTGTGTTTGTGTTTATGTGCGTGTGTATGTGCGTGTTTTTTGATTCTTTATTTGAATCGCTTCTCTTCGATGATGCTTCGATGTGATTTGTGGAATAAAATTGACTTTCCTAATTTAACATTTCAAAGATGTTTAAGATTTGTATTTAGAAAAGAAATGTTTAAAATACAGCTTTTAAATTGTTCCACAAGAGATGTTGACATGAGAACTGTAAAACAACAACAACAACAACAAATAAATTGACGATACAATTTCTTCTTCTTAACTTTTGTTTCCTACATGCATAAATACAAACTACAAACAAAAAAGCTCATAAAGTCTCCATAAAGAAAGTGAACCTCTTTCAGGAAGTCTTCGGTAAAGTGATCCGAGAGAAATTAAAACTGCCGTCCCCAGAAAGCGAGGCCATGTCCCCCCAGGCCTCGTCGCATCAACTCATCTGCGAACCAAACCACTACCAGACGTCCTACCCTCCAAGGGGTGTGACCAGCCCCCGGTTGGGGTGCAGCGAATCTCAGCACCATCTACCCGTGCAGTTCTCCTTTCAGCAGTCCTTGCCCATCAGCATTCCAATTCACCAGGTCGACCCTTCGCCTCTGCTTGCCTCGCCTCAGCCCATTTCTCTCTTGTCATCAACCTCGCGTAGTCTCGTGCCTGCCGTAAGATCCAGTTCTGTCAGCCTCGTATAGCAAGAGCTCAGGGCTGACCTGGAGCCCTCGGTTGAACTATAACCCAATTTCATTCGCTAATCGAACCATAGGCAATGCTAGATTCGATTTTCAGACCCTTTTTCTGAGATTACGATGACATTATTGGTTTTATTACGGTTATGTTTTGGATTTTAGTTTAATATTTTAATTACTTTAATATTGTAACTAATTCATTATTTCGTTTAATATCCTCGTTAGGTACAAGGATACCTGCTGTTGCCAACACAATTGCAAACGCAGTGGTTTTCGATGTGTTTTATTGTAATAATGGATGTCTTGTAACTAACTAAGGTTGTACGTAATTCTTATTCGTTACGGGTTCATCAAAATGATTGATGCTACGAAATCAAATATTCACATAATTTTTAGTGTAAATGTTATTTTTGTAACGACGTTCATTATTGTTAATACTGTTTTTTGTTATATTTAATAATAATCATTATAATTAATTATAATTAATGTAATTAATCATTAATGTTACGATTAATGTAATTAATTAGTACTAATAATATTAACTAATAACATAAATATAAGTAATTAGTATTAATAGTATTAATTAATAATAATATACATGTAATAAATTAGTATTAATAATATTAATTATCATTAATTACTAATTAACATTAGTGTAATTAATTAGCGTTGTTTAATATTAATTACTACTAAATGCTAATCAGTATTAAAATAGTCAATTAATATTAGTATTAATCTAATTAATTAGCATTATTAATATTAGTTACGTCATTTAGTCCATGATACCAGCTTCATGCCTTCGAAATGTTCAAATTAATTAAGTTTCGCAAATTTTTTATTTTTCGTCACTCACCAGATGGCCAAATGTACGGCAAGGTTACCTTTAACCCTTGTTGAACTTCTTAACTCTTAACTCTTATTAATATTATTATTATTATTATTATTGTTATTATTATCATCATTATTATCATTATTATTATTATTATTACATTAACATTATCACTATCATCGTTATAGTTATTACAAAACAATAATTGAATAATATTAATTGCGACCCAATTACATAATAATGTAATTATGCAATTATGTAATTATGTAATTACATAATAATGTAATTATGTAATTGCATAATTAATGAAGTCGTTCAACCTGCTGAGGCATGAATATTTCACCTTTGTTTGAATGACGATTGTAATTTAGGTCATGTCAAAGATCACCAAATTGTTCGCGTCCTTCACCGATGGATTCAGAGGAAATAATGGGCGGGAATTTCCAGTTCTCGTGACATCAGGTTATTTATATCCGCCACTCATGTGTGTGGGGTCACTCATCCATTAACTAGTTCATCGTCATCATCATTATCACCTCTTGTCATGTAAGGCTTATCACCATCATCAACCATAGTTTGATGTTTTTTTTTTCGACGGACTGATGATGTGCGAAATTATTTTCAAATGGAACTCGTGAATGTTCTTTGGTCCGAGCGATAATCGTTGATGTTTTCGTAGATTTAGTTCTCGGTTTTCAATCTGAAACTCACGGATTGTTGGAGATTTTGCACATTTTTTCCTGCTAACTTACTTAAATGTAAATTATTGGAAATGCCAGTTTAATCAATTTTAATTCACCTCGTTATGTGCCCATTCCTAACAGTCATTTGTAAAACCACGTCCGTCATGTTTTCGTTTATAAACTCATTTGCAATTCAAATCGAGGAGTGAAATTCTCGAGGAAGAAAATTCACAGCGGTGCTCCAAAAACTCTGATTAAAGGCTGCAATTATGTGTTGAATGCAATTTTGCTGAATCCAAGCCATTGTTGATGATTTCGAGTCGATCGAGATTGAGGATTAAAATCGTCTGAAATAAATGAGTGAAGAAATATCATTAACATTATTAAAATATTATTAATATTATTAAAATATTATTAACATTATTAAAATATTATTAACATTATTAAAATATCATTAATATTATTAAAATATTATTAACATTATTAAANGTTAGCCAAATATGTTCCATTAGACACCATTATGACTCATACATCATCATCAACATTACCACCACCATCATCATCATCATCATCACCATCATCGTCATCATCATCATCCCCAACAATTACAACAACAACAACAACAACAACAACAACTACGACGACGACAACATCTTTGTTTTGAAAGTCAAAACGTTGGTGATATTGAAATCCGTCTCCAATGACATCAAATGAAAATTACTCATATTTTGATTTGTTAAAAATAAAATAATTAAACTCTAATTACAACTTATTTATTACTCAAGATAATTATTAATGTTTCTTTTAAATTTTGCCATTACTATTACTATTATTGAAATTCGGTTAGGGGGTGGGTAAATGGGTGGATGAATTGGTGGATGAATTGATGGATGAATTGATGGATGAATTGATGGATGAATGGATGGATGAATGGGTGGATGAATTGATGGATGGATGGTGTTGGTGGGAAATGATGAATGACCCAAGAGACGTATCGCCATTTGTTTGGCACGAATTTCTATGAAACAAAACGACTTTGTGTGACGCCTTCTTCTGACCAGGGTCGTACAAATTCCTCAGATTGCTTTTATTCAGCACGTAACTTGTGGAATTTTTGATTTATTCGATCACTTACAAATAAATACAAACATAACGATTCACAGTTATTTACCTTATTGTTAAGCCTAACGTAACGCGTAAGGTCTGAATAGTGACTCGATGTTGTGAGTTCGATTAAATCTTGACGTGCTAGACTCACTTTTCAATGATTTTTCTTTTATCGGTTTAGTTGACGCTTCATTATGATGTTGATGTAACTTCGCGAGTTGGTTATTTCGACTTTATGCTAATTTTTTTTTTTCTCGAAACGTAAATGATGCTGTTACTTCAAAATCACTTAAGACTACATACGTGATGGAGTATGTAAATCTGTAGATCTGACGTCCGACCTGTGTCCTACAATCAGAATTTTAGATTAATCTTAAACAACAAAAATTTTAAATAACAAAAATTTTAAACAACAAAAATTTTAAACAACAAAAATTTTAAATAACAAAAACAAACGGAGAAATTAAGCTGCCACTAATGTTCTAAAAGAAATTTTGTAATCTTTTCTTTAGGCTTTAAATTTATACATTTTAAGTCCCATATTTTAATTTCAATTCCACAGATGTCGCTAAATTTTTAGACATATGTCGAGTGAAAAAGAAAAACCGATATTTTAAAATTTTATTTCTCACTCGATAGGGGAAACAAACATCGACAATCGTGAAATCACGAAAGCTCTACCGGCTACTGACTGGAAATCGAAATATTTTTTGTATTTTGAATTATAAATTCATAAATTGTAATCACGTGTCCTAATTACTGATCACGTTACGTCAATGAAAGATACAAACAGTGAGCAAAAGTTGAATACAGACAACAACAGTCGAACGAGAAATTGGTCTACAATACTTCAGATTACTGATAATTGATATTAAGAATGGTTCAATGAGTGAGCGACATTCCGGCCATTTACAAACAATTATTTTTTCCATATACAACGCGTTATCACACAAAATGTCATACTGCAATTTAAGGGAGATTTGTGTAGCGCTTAAAAATGGCAAAACATTTGAGAATGAATGAGGATCTCATAGGATACAAACCGAGAAAAAGTCATTCAAATGTAATATATGCGTCAAATGTCGCAGTTCTTGGTTCAAATCCTGCCGAGGTAGACTGGCTCGTTCTCGCTGGCTTCCTTCATACTCCGCGCTTTCCTGCCTTTCCTCTTCCTGGAGTAGATGAGCAGAATCACTCCAGGTACGAGGAAGAGGAAGAATGACACCCAGACCATGTAGTAGGACCAGCCGTAGCTTATTTCCTGGAACTGCTTGACGAAGACTTTCATGGCCGTTTCCTCGAACATCATAGACTGACGGAACACTTCTGACACCACCCAGCAACTCGCACCTATTGATAATTGTGGTAATTAATAGTATAATAATAATAATAATAATAATAATAAAAATAATAATAATAATAATAATAATAATAATAATAATAATAATGACATAATATTCTTAAACATCATGGAAAGCATTTTTGTGGCATGATTTGTGTCCAATTAGGATTGGATCAACACTGCATATTTATAAGTGTTGCAACATTCAAACCGTTATTTGCAGAAGAACCTTAAACCAAAGACAATGCAAATTGATTTTTGTTTATATATTTATTTATTCATTTATTTTACATTTCTCAGGATAATCATATTATAACAATATCGGATTAATTATTCCTGACGATATCAGCAAAAAAAAATTCACCCATCAAGAAATTATCATAAATCTTCATAAATCATAAAAACATAAAAATTCAAAACCTGTTATAAGGTGGAGACATCCAGCGAGCCTCTTGTACATGTACCTGAATTGATTGATGGAGTACCAGGTGAAGCAGTGGGCCATCACCGACAGAACCAGGGCTATGATGCCCACCGCCACGGTTGACCGACGGAAATCTGGAGGAGATTTGGAAAAATATTCGCAATCAAAATAAATTTTAATATTCATTCCTTCCTTAATTATGCTAATGAGTTACAGAGATGACTTGGAGAATGATTCTATTTTATGCTGGTTGTGAAAGCTTCAGAAGATGCAAAGGAATCAGAGGCAGCTAAAGAATGTCACGACAGAATGTGATAATATGACGACGACGATGATGATGGTGATGATGATGATGATGATGATGATGATGATGATGATGATGATGATGATGATGATGTCGACGACGATGACGATGATGACGGTGATAGTGTATGCATTGATAGTCATGATGATGTCTGCGTTGGTTCCACAGAAACAACTCAAGAGGACCTCGATCATTCCAGAAATCCTTGAGAGCAGGCGGTAAAAAGTGGAAGCCTAGTTTTTCAGGAGCAGGTGGAAAGTTTTGCGAGGAGTTTGTTGGTTGTTGTTGCTGTTGTTGTTGCGTGACTCCATCGAAATACGAATCAGTTGGCAACGTTGTTACATTAATGATTAATCAGAATTATATTGCATAAACTACATATTAATTATAATTGTAATGCGACAAATGTGATATCATTAGTTAATATTATTGTTATTATCATATTATTATTATCATTATTATTATTGTTGTTGTTGTTATTTATTATTATTATTATTANGCCCATGGGCGACGGCCGACACGACGTAGCTGGAGCCTTCCACGGGAAGAACCCGACGACGATCCGGGCTCGACGAACGAACGCCGACAAACGCCTAACCCGCGAAGGCAGACGATGACGCGACGACGACGATGATGATTGACAAGATTGGTTGAGACCAACTTGGATGGTTCACTGATTGTACAAATTTCCACTCTCACTCCTTCTTCGGCTGATGACGTCACATCCAAGTTGGAAAATCCAGCCTTTAATTAAAGTAAGCTATCAGTGATTGAGTATTATTAGTACATCAGTATTATCAGTGATAACGACAATGATGACGTTGTTTGCCAGGCTTAATTCAATTCATCTTTGATGATTATTATCGATAATTAAGATATTATTGAAAAGATATAAAATATATTATGAGATTATTCCAATTATTTAACAATAATTTTAATTATTACATATTATGAGATAATTATGAGATAATAATAAATTATTATAATTGAAATTATTTAACAATAATTTAAATTTAACAATAATTATTTAACAATAATTTCAATTATTACATATTATGAGATAATTGAAAATATTTATGAAATGAATTGCGAAATTAATATCAAGTTGTTCTTTTGTCTTTCCAAAGAAATCTTGCTGTCATTTCTAGGAAGCCATCCTGACTGAATGTTTCCTTCCAATTCGACAAAATAATTTATCAAAATAATAAAATGTCTCTAAAATTATAAATTGCTTTGAAGTTATTCGTCGAAAAAGAAATGTTTAATAATTTAAATATTTAATAATTGGAATATTTAATATTTAAAATATTTATTATTTATTAATTGAAATATTTAACATTTAAATTATTTAACATTTAATAATTGAAATACAAATATTTAATAAATGTCTTCAAATATATCCTCAAATGAGTTTCATTGAATTGAATTCATGAAATCATGTCATCGTTCGAAAAGTATTTTTAGAATTAATTACCTGCTCCACTCTGACGTCATAAACTCCTCCTATTTTCGTCCCTCTGAAATATTTCTCCCTGCGATCACAAAATTCTGATTTTTAGATTATAAAATAATATTTAATATTTATTAAAGTAATATATGATATTTATTAAAGTAATATTTGATATTTATTAAAGCAATATTTAACATTTATTAAAATAATATTTATTATTTATTATGTTAATTATTATTATTTATTTATCGTTTTACTGGAATTTCCTTCCAATTTGCTTCTAGTTCACTTTCTGTAATAAATACTAATGCATTGTAGAGTAATGAAACTGTAAGTTTTAATAATAATAGTATTAACAACAACAACAATAACAATAATAATAATAATAATAACAACAATTTCCATTTCCAAAAATAAACATCGAACGATCGAACAGACTCGGAGCTGAAGATGGAAGAGAAAAGGAGTAAGCAATCGATGTCACTCCGTCCAAGAAAACAACAACAACAACAACAACAACAACAACAACAACGACGACGACAACAACAACAACAACAACAACAACAACAACAACAACAATAACAATAATAATAATAATAATAATAACAATAATAATAAATAATAATAATATGACATTACGATATTCATAATAATTGCAGTAATTACGCCACAAGTTAGTTACAATTATAAAACAATGTGTGCATGAATCACAAAAAAATAAAATACTTTCTCGGAAGATCCCAACATTGTTGACGATGAAATCCTTAATAATTCGCGTAAAAACTTTTCGACAAACTTGTTCTTATGTTTTGTTTTTTGTTATTTTTTTTCAACAATCAACCTTTTTCAGAGAATTGAAACAAAACTCCACTTATCAAAAATTCCATTGAGTTGGAAACAGCTTCTTCTTTTTCAGATAAAATTTCATTTTGTGCGAATTTTTTGACACAAATTTTGCAGAAATTCACTTAAATTTCAATTTGACAAAGAAAAATAAATGAATTTAACTACAACGTAAGTTGGTAATCTGAGTGACATTGTGTGATTGTGTGAGTGATAACTTTTCATTTGAATCAAATAATCAAGTAAAATAATTCCGTATATTTCAAAAACAGGGGTTCAAACTGTTTCAAATAAGTTGAAAATACATAATTTTTTGTGATAGTTTAGTTGGTGATGATCAGACACATAGTCTTTGTATGTATACAAACATTTTTTATAAGTTATTTATGACTATTTGTTGTAATTATATAATACCAGTTAAAATATCCATTCTCTTCATCATATCCTAAGAATTTTTTATCTGCACTCTCACTGCACAATCGCCATCATCATAATCATCACCATCATCTTCATCATCGTCATCGTCATCGTCATCATCGTCATCGTCATCGTCATCGTCATCATCGTCATCGCCATCCTTGCCTCGTGAAAACAGATTTTTTCCCATTTTTCTTGACAGAATCGTGGTAGAAATGTGCGTTTTTAAGTGTTCTCAAGTTACATCAGAACTCCAACAACAACAATTACAGTTGTTATTAAGATAATAATCATTAATAATATAATAACATTAACAATAATAATAATAATAATGGTATTAATAATAATAATAATATTTGCTAAATAGTGATATTAATAAACAAATAAATAATAATGTCATTAAGATACTAATAATTTGTTTAAAATCAGAGTGATAGATGGATGAATAGACGGATAGACAGATGGGCGGATGGATGGATGGATGGATGGACGGATGTATGTCTGGCTGGATGGATGGATGAGTAAAAGGATGGATGGATGGTATAAAGAAAAAAATTGATGTTTGCAAAACATCTTCCTCATCACTTGAGATGATTTACTAGAGGATTTTTATGAAATCATTTTCTTAAAAAAATATTTTCCTTCCCTGCAAATAAATGGCTTTCGCATAAAAAATATTCAAGAATCATTTCTTAACCTCGTATATGTATATAAACATGTCTTGCCTAAGTTAGTTATATTATTATTATTATTGTTGTTGTTGTTATATTATTATTATTATTATTATTATTATTATTGTTAATGTTTTTATTATTAACATTGATTGTTGTTGTTGTTGTTGCAGTTGTTGCAGTCATGGATGCTGTTGCTACTTTCACTAAGAAGAATTATTAAAAATCTAATAATTAAAATTATTTAATAATAATTATAATTTATGACATATGGTGATGATGATGATGATGATGATGATGATGATGATGATGATGATGATGGCAGCCATGCAATGAACATGCAATTCCAAAAATTTGCC
>MPNW01000464.1:7235-31490 GCA_011800805.1 Hirudo medicinalis
ACGTCGAAGGAATCACGCCGGTCTCTGATGTGTCAGTTTTGTGCCCGATTGCTTCGTTTGTGTCGGTTGAAAAGAGGACCGAGGAAATAGTTGATGGAAGCACTTTGAGGGGAACCAAAGCGATGCTCCATGCGGTGAGGAATTGGTGGAGGAACTGGGCAAGGAGGGCGGTGCTGAAAAGCTTGACGTGGAGTTGAACAAAAGCGGTTCAGCAGATGTCCGGGTTGCAGAGCCAGAAATTATGGACAGGGTGGAATCTGCTGATGGGAACAGAGAGAGTGAAATTCTCGATGGGTATGAGGCTATGGATTGCTCGAAGTCGTTGACGCCAGAAGTTCGGATCGAACCTTTCGGTGGGACTATAGAAGACCACCCGGGTGTCGATGAAGCGATGGAAATGATATGTCAGGTACTCAGCTGGTGGAGATTTCAATGTTCGGTTTTAGGATATTGGGGGAGGCAGGGTGACTATAGAGAAGAATGGAATTGCCGAAATCTCAGAGTTACCATGGATTCAAGGCAAGGCATTTGTGGGCCATGTTTGGTGAAGGAGGTCGCGGGCTGGACAACAGCAGTTGCCGCGGGGCTGCACTTCAGTGGTGAAGGTCTGTTGGGGAGATGGCTGACACGAAGGAGTCGAGGTAGAGACTGTATTCCCAGAGTGAAGATGAAACCATTCGGTTGCCCATGGCAGGGAGTCTGTTTGGGACGAACAGATTTAAGAAGGGGACAATGTTATAACCCTGAGAAATGGCATTAATTAATTTTTGTAGTTATGTTTATGTTTAATTAGTTTTCGTTAGTTTCACTATCTTTTTCTTCCACGGCATCTTCCAATAATCTGGAATCAGACTTTATAAAAAAATTAATTTTGTCGATGGACAAAAGATGTTTTGAAATTATAGAGAATAATGGAAATATAATTTCATATTAAACAACTTTTTGTGTCGAAAATATAAAATTTTTTGTTGTTATAATTGACTTTTCACGTTTCCTTTCTATCTTTTTTGGACGCCAAAAAAACACATTTTTGGGATTTTTTTTATTAAGTTTGAAAATAACATTTCACCAAATTCAATGTAAAACTTTCGAATCACAATTTACATAGCATACTAAAATTTGAGTAATTTTCGTAACATATTGGTTGAGATATCGTCATAAAAAGGGACTCCCTATCTATTTTGGACTGGATGTAAGTTGGCAGATTTTTCTTTGTAAAAGAAAGTAGATGTAGAGGATAAGAATTAACTACTTTGGCATGTCAGGTGCAAAGTTCCTATCCAAGTTATTATTTATAGCTGCGCTAAATGAACGACGAATTGATATTTTAAACGAATTCAAACATTTCAATTAAATTCGTCACAAATTTGAATATTAACGCATCAAAATGAACTTTTCACTAACTTGTGTTTAATTTTTAATTTCCATTTGTTCAATGTGGCGCAATTGTCCGTGTGCGCATTTGTCATGGAACCCCGAAAACCAGATGACTAAATAGTGGCACTTGAATGATTGCGCTTGAAGACTTCCATGGTCATTTTTATTTTGCATTAACAAAAATTTAGAAAATTCATAAAATAACAATTATTCAATCAATCAATGGAATCATTCATAAATAAAAGTTAATTATTCATGATCTTTCTTACAATTGAAGCTATTGCTTGCCGTGGTAAAGATTAAAAAGGGGCCCGGGTTTTAAAATATTAAAATTTTACAATCTTTTTTTTTTGCTTTTCCATTATCAATTGACATAACATAGGGGCCATAAATTTCTGAGTGCCAAGATAAACCGTGTTAATTAAAATCGTTACAATTTTTTAATTTCACACCGCAAATAAAATTTTCTAGAAATTTTTCGCATTTACGCCACTGAGAAGCTGTCAGGGTGGTACAGAAAAAGAATAAAAGATATTTCAGATCGCGAAAAAGAATCATCGAAATATGCAAGACTGGAGACATATTTTCATTTTGCCAATAACCTCGAAGTCCTCAGTCATCCAAAGATCTCTGAAAGGTCGCTACTATTAATTGAACATACTATTACGTAGTTATTTATTTATTTAATTAAAGTCCGTTGAATAACTAAGATGACTTGGACTTGTTAGTTTTTTTTTTAGTTTTTAGAATTCGTTTATTTCAAAACTCTGAACGAAGAACCCAAAAAACACACAAAAAATTCACAAATTCACGGTGTATCCAAAGGGAATATAATTCCCGTCTAGAGGATAACCAGTTACAAAATGACATAATTACGGCGACATGTACGAAAGGGTCTTTACATAATTGATAAACTGAGAGTGAGAATGCGACATTTTATTGCTAACGAACACGAGAAAATTGTTGATAACAATGAAAAATGAAGAAAACATTGAAAAACTAACGAATATGTGACACTGAAAGATATGGATCAAGTTAGTGTCAGATATTGTTATGAAATAAGAAGTATTATAGTAATAATAGGTATAATGGTTAAATTATAAAAATAACAATAGTAATAATAATAATATTAAGAAAAGGTAACTAATTTATCACATTATGACGCTCTTTGCAAATCCATCTGAAAATGAGGTCCACTCGCTGGATTGCTGTGCATGCAACTCATTTCAGATAAAGTTGCTTTGAGTCTTATTTCTTCCCTCAGGACTGACTGGGCCGGACATTCCATGAGGAAATGTCGGACATTTTCATCCTCTTGAGAGCATACCTGGTATTTTCCGTCTGGATGATGCTTTAAGAGAAACAGGTGCTGATTCAGAGCATTTTTTTCCAATACGTATTTTCCAATATGGAGTTCGGAGATTAAAATCTCCTTCCTCCTTGAGGCACATTGGAACTTGCTCTTTGTCGACACGAATTTCACCATGGTCTTAGAGTGTTACTAACACACAGTAGACTACTTCAACTGCTTCAGAGATGGAAATGGAAGTCGAATCAGCTGAAAGCAAGTTTTAGGCGAACCTTTGACAAATGAAGGCAATGTTTCGAAACTCATTAAGCGATCTCAATATAAGGTGACAGAATTGACCAATCAAAAAATAACAGTATTACATCATATATAGACATGACAAAGAAAGAATCAATGGATTTGATAAGATAAAATGCATTAGGATAGTAATTAATGAAAATAAGTACTCATTATATAAGTGACTCATTGATATGAAAGTGAATAATCTAAATTTCTCATAAACTATTTTGCTTGATTGGGTGATTGCTTTTTTTTTATGTACATATTCATAATCAGGACATTATAATGCACCATAATCACCTATCAGAATCTTCCGGCAAAAAAAGTGTGTTGTCCATTGCAATCAGTGATGGAAGTATATAGAACACGTCCTATTCTTGATTCATTGATATACGAAAATTCTTCCACTTTAATTGAATCGTTTGATATAGCCCGAATGTAGTGAAATTCACGAGTTCCGGCTGCAGTACCAGAAATGCATTAATATTGTACAAAGTATGCTGAAATCTACTGGCCAAAATGGCTACTTCTTGTTCATATTCCTATGCGGTAGCGAAATGGAATTTTATGGAAGTGTTGTTTTTCTGGGTGAAAAGAAATAATTTATAAGGGTTCATAATTTGGTCATCATTTGCTCTTAGCAAGCTGGCTCGTGCAGCAAGACGCTTTACAGTTTCCCCCAATCACAAGGACCTTTGACGTGAGACGTATAAAAACGTTACATTCTGCAGTCAAGTCCAAATCATCTCAGTTATGTAAGGGACTTTAATAAAATAAACAGTCATAACTAACTTTTTTTTATAAAAAAACTTTGTTTATAAAAATATATTAACAATTTATGCCCAACAATTATAATGTTATTCATTTAATTTTGAAACTAATCAACTCAAAGTTATTGCATAATTTATGAGATGATTAGAGAATTCGCAATTTTTAAGCAATATCAAAAAATTTACTACGTAAAAACTTTAGGAGTGCTCATTCTGAATTTTGGAATATGTTTTTAAAATGTTCTGAATAGTGAAAAATGTGTTGTTAAAATAAGCTCGCCATTTGGAAGAGACAAATAGTCTCCTCTCAAATAGTCCGATGGCACCTTATCCTTGTTTAATTGTATTAGTTTTCCCATCAAAGTCAATATGAAGGTTGGCACCAGTAAATTTGTATCCACAACTGCTGATGGTCATCCTACAATTCCTGATTCTGTGGCTGTGCAGTCTCTTCAGAATAATGCTTCTGTCAGATCTTTTCATGATGTGATATTAACGGCACCTCCAACAAAGACATTGCTTTGAGAGACAAAACTTGTGGAGTACTTGGAAAAACTGGAGTCTCAGATGTTGATGGATTTGTTTCTGATGTTAATCTGGATGTCACTCAAGGCGTTGCTTCGTGTGCTCACCTGAATGACAATGCTTTCATCACTGTCAGAAGAAAACGGTGATACATTGTAACTACATCTGTTGTCTTTTTTTGTTGCAATTTTAAAATTGCTCTTCAACATTTTATCTTTTATGTTATATTTTAGTTTCATTCCTATAATCAAATATTTGACATTTTGTATTTTTAAATTTTTAATTTCACTTTTTAAATATTCTTGTAACTGTTAATNGGGAAACTATCTTGTTTCGTCGTTAATGATCGAAAACCAACTCGTTTTTCAAAATAAAAATATATTGGAAGCAAAGAAAACAACAGCAAAACAATAAGCAGATCGCAACTAAAGTACAATGATCGAAATTCGACGCACACCACTCGCACACTCGCTGATACAACTATCGTCTGCCTTCTTCGAGCGCTCACTCGACACCAATATCACCAAGATCTCAACAGCTCGACTCCAACAGCTCTCAACTCCAAACAGACTCCAATCACTCTCAACAACTCTCACTCTCAACTCCAACTCGAACAGCTCCAACAAACTCTAATCGCTCCACACATACACTCTCTCTAACCGCTCCACCACACTCTCTCCGCCTGCCTTGCCGAGCGACGCCATATATATACTCCAAGGCTGCCACGCGCATTAACATGCAAAACATAGCCAATCACACTATCGCGCGGTCCCACGCAGACGATAAAACACATCACACGGCCTCATCACGCACACACATCCCTCCGCGCATATAAACAAAATTTACAAATGTCAGAACCCTGACAGTTGCCATTACCGTCTTATCGCCGCATGCAAGAACGCAACCCATTCGACCAGCCTGCACGCCATAATATGGAGTGAAAAGCCTTTTTAATGGGCTCGCCGCTCCTCCCGATGCTAAAATCTGGCTAAGCTGATCACGGGATGCAGCATGTATTGCAATAACGCGTGAATTTAACTCAATTAATTCGGAATCGAGGCTAGGATTTATTTGGTGAAATAAAAATAGGATTGGCACATTAAAAAAAATTTGATGTTTAAAAATATTTTCCACCAATCACGACCCCATTGAACTGTACAGACGATTCTCGATCAATGAAACATAAGAATGTCATTAGAACCTAAGGTTGACTGGCCAGTTTCAGCAATCATCAGAGCCTCATTCACTGACATTTAAATATTTTTATATGATTGCCTTCATTATCTTTCAGAAAGTTTATCTGTTGACAAATCAAATACCAGGTGCTTTATACTTTATAAATTGTTATAACCCTTGCAACAAAACATTGATTAATTTTTGTAAGTAAGTTTATATTGCTTAATTTTATTATTGTTGTATTTATAATCTTTCTAAGGCCACCTCTGTGCTCACTAATTAAGGTTTTAGCATCTCACAAGATCTCACAAAATCCCATAAATCTCGGAAGACCTGACTCGATATCCAATCCTCCTATTTAGCGAATAATAACGCAAGTTGTCGTTACGCACTACCTGGCAACAAGGATTTCGTAAGCGTGGTATTTACAGGTAGTACTATCCACTTGTTAACCGAATAATTACTGAGTAAAATTAAAAGTAAACTTAAAATTAACAAGTTAAATTAAAAATTAAAAAGTTAAATTAAAAAGTTAAATTAAAAATTAAAAGTAAAATTTAAAGTAAACTTTAAATTCGGCATAAATAAGCCTCGTCGTTTATTACATTATATTTAGTAGTAATTTATTGATTTTATTCAGAGAATACAAGAGGTTAAAAGGATCTGAAAAATGACTTATTTATTAAAAATAATAAACGAAATATGCATCATGTCTTAACGAAGCATGTCTAGAAAAAATTTAAATTAGTATTGTATATTCATTGGTAATGTCGCAAAAGTAATCATTATTGGTGAAGTAAAATTTTATAACACAAACTTGAATCGACTAACACTCAATCAAGTACGATATATTACAAAATGTAGACACTGTCAATAATAACGTTCTGAATAGATGTTGAAGTATCGTTATCCTTCGTAGCTCCTTTATTGATTTGTTTGGAGATATCTAAAAATGGAATTAAGAAAGTATCAAGCATGTGGAGCTTTTACATTAAATGCTCTCACTCACTTCCTCTATCGACATTTCTGTTGATTTGACAGGTCACTGGAGTGAAGGCATTTATGGTGAGCCCCACTTTGGCCATTTTGGAAGTTGTTTGAGTTAATTTGCTTTCCACGCTTTCAACTCTGAGATTTCTGCTAGGATATCTCATTGTTAGTTTTCTTACTTTTTTATCTTTGCGGAACCAAATCAAATAGAGCTTAGGGCTGAAAAGACAGGCGAGTGCAACAAAAGCGCTCAAACTAATTGACATACACAACGTCATGATCTGTATCTGCAATTGTTTTCAGGTAGACTTCAACAATTGTTAAAAAACAACTTTAATTCTAGAACAACCTGAAATGAGTTGAATGTGCCGAAGTAAATTGGAATAAAGGCAAGCCAGATAATGCAGGTCGTGTACATAGTGAATCCTATGTGCTTGGACTCATTAAAGTTTCCTGGAATCTTTCTAGTTTTTATTGCATATATTGTGCAAACAATAATTAAGAACATGTTGTAAGACAGGGAAATAATAAACCATTCACTGCGCAATCTACATTTCAAAACGATTTCGTTCATCCGATCAAATGGATGATCAATCCTTACATCGGGAGGATCAGCAATCAACCACACAAAACTACCGATAACCTGAACTGAAATAAGAATTAAAGTAAGTATTACTTGAGATTTGGGGCTGATGAATATTGGAGGCTTTGCAGATTTCCTGGCAGAATCAAAAATTCTTGAAATCCGATTTGTTTTTGTAAACAATGATGCATACATCACTGAGAAACCGAACCCTATACTAAATCGCTGCAAGCCACAAACCACAATCGAAGGCTTTGTTAATAAAATAAATGTCTGCAAATAGCAGATGAAGAATCCTCCAAAAAGCATGAATGTTAGTTCTCTGCACTGGCTTTAACAACGGGACTGTCAAGGTTTTTGATGAAGGAAGCAGCCGCAACAATCGTACAAAATATACCGAGTAGCGATAAAAACAACGGCACGATGGCATATATACCATTCCAGTCCATGTATTGAACTTCTAATTCCATGCATCGAGTTTTGCCGGGCGACGAAGGCCAAGTACCGAAAGGACACGCCTCACATGAAAATTCGTCCTTGACGATTTCGAACGGTTCACAATTAATGCAGACCCAACAGCAAGCTTCTCCCTGTTGTACGTGCTTTACTTGACCAAACTCACAAGCTAAACTGCATTTAGATGACGGCAATTCACTAGTATTGCCTGTCCAGTAAACCGTGTCTGGTCGTTCAGGCAAGTCATAGTTACTTTGATTGGTATGCTTGTTTATATCTGATCTCTTTTGGCTGGCGACCATAAACAATCCAGAAAAATTCCACTTGCCAATGGTGATGTACTCAAATTTTCCAGTGGTCAAATTTTTCCTGTAGTTCATAATGTTGTATTGTCCTATTCCATCTCCGTTTTTATCAAATCTGACCGTCGATCCATATCCATCTAGAGTTAGATCATAAAAAGTATAACAAACAAGAGTATTGTTTGACATTTATCATTTATCTAACCTTGGAAAGAAAGGTCGAGGAGGTACTTCTTGTACAATTCTATGCCATCGATTTGAGCATGTTTGTAACAGTGGAGCTTCTTCTTGAATGGTTTCATATTAACACATTGATCTTCTAACATATTGTGAAGTGCATGGGCAAGAGAATACACTGCGTCGAACACAAATTGCATTTTGCTTTCTTGTGCATAAATCTTTGGTCCAAGCGGCTCATTCCCGGTACAAATTTTGGGTATATTTCCTCGGATGGGTGGCAGCGTGATATTCATACGAAATCTCACATCGTCGATAATTTTTCGATTGTGATTGTTCCGATATTTTGTTCCATTGTTCTCAAAATTGCATTCATGCACATATTCCCAGTATTCTCTAAACCATGGATTTCTATTATTATTACTGAGTTTGAGAGAAGTAAAATATTCATCAAATTCATCTATCCTTGAAGAATGCAATTCAATAGTTATTGCTCCCTCAACAATGTCATCATTGCCCTTCACTGGCATCTCTTCCTTCCCCCAACCATCGCTAGCCACCCAAACAAAGTGATTTGTCTTGTTTTGTCTTTTGGCTGCTGATAAAACCTCCCTAGCATCTTCGATACGCAAAAATAAAACAACCACTCTTGCAGATGGCTTTGTCAAGAGTCGTTCAATTATTTCGTCGAATCTTTCAGGAGTTGCGCTTTGTGAAACTTTTTCAGATACTGCTATGCAAACATTTCGCAATCTCGCTTCTTGTCTGAAAGAATCTATTCCCATTTCACCATATTCTCCTTCAGAGGCAACTGTATTTACGTAGGACCAATTAAAGTATCGAACTATGTCTGCCATAGCTTTGGCTTGAAAATTATCAGGAGGCACCGTCCTCGCGAACAATTCAAAACGCGTTTTGTCACTTAGTGCGGCACTGGTAGAAGCGTAACTGACTTGAGGAATTTTGAAAAGCCTAAGCAAATTGGCCACTTGAATTGAAACACTGCTGTAAGATCCTCCGACTACAGCAAACACTTTTTCAGGTGAGATGGAAAGTGATGGGTTTGAGCCGTCAGAACATTTAAAAAGATTTGGATCAACAACGTTCAATGAAGCTCGAACGTATACTAGAGATTGATCCAACGCATGTGTTTCTCTTGAACAGGTATCTAGAATTTTGGCTCCCAGTTTAATGTGAGGCAAGATCTCAGAGTTGTTGTTGATATGATCAATGGTGAATAACATAGCTTCAACTCTCTGAATGCCTCTATCAGGTTGAATTTCTCCACAGCCATTAGCATTCTTTTTATGCACAGGAAACAATCCTCCCAATATAAAGTCGCCATCAATTTCTGCAGCGATGACTTGTGGAGCCCTCTTGATTTGTTTCAAGGGAACACTTTTAATATTGCTTGCACTGACAACAGATACCAATGCAGAACAAAGCACTAGACATTTGCAATATTCCATTTTCATGTTTCATAAAACTCAACAAAATCCAAGCGCATTTTAATGCAAAAAATAAAATGATAGTACTCTGGAAATACACCTGATCTAAGAACGCAGGTGCAAATCATTCCTGCATGCTTCAGTGCTTTTGCTCTCCACCTCAGCTGCTGCTTTAACGTACGTGACAGGTGTTGCACGTGATTATACTTTTAAATCTTGAACTCTCACTCATGGCAATAATATCTCCATGTAAAAATTACTCCCCCCTCCAACGTCCCTAGCCCATTTAGCCAGAGGAAGTCATGTTAATAAGTGAATAAGATATACATATAAATTATATAGATATAAATTTGTACTACTTAAACAAAAAGCCGAAAATGTGCAAAACATTGAAAATCAGAGATCATCATATGGAACATCAAAAATCTTTACTTTTCCAGGGTACAAACCTGAATAATTATAAAATTACTATTTCTGCCCTGAGGTATCAAGGAGAGTGTGATGTACAATTTCATATCAAAAGCTTGTATCATCTGAAATATCATCTGATATATATGCATGGCATAACTTTGATGACGAAGTGCGTTGCCTTAAACGCTCTTCTAGTAACAACACCAATTCCAATTCCAAATTCTCGATACCTTGCGCAATAGACATGCAAATTCTGGTTATCTTCAACAAATCAATAGGGTTTATGAATTTATTTGCCCCTATTAGGGTGCCAATGAAAATTGAAGTTTGCAAATTGATTACTCTCCAGATTTGTTCTTTCTTACTCGCAAAAAAATCACAAAATGTTATTGCAAACAAACATTGTTTACATGTATTACAACGATCCCGGCAATTTTAGGAGTTAATTATTAAGAATGGAGATAAGATACATTATTGACTTCTATTTAAGTTATAATTTATAGATTTGATTTTAATAAATATTAAAATTTATGCTTTCTAGTGTTTCTGATCGATTTACGTAATTTTGGGTATTTCCAGTTTTTCGCGAAATTCGCACGAAATATTCTGAACATTCTGAATGAGTCTGAGTTCAATAAATTTGATATGCATGTAAATCTAATGTGTTTCGGTACAGAGTAAAAGAAACTGGTCTATGTAAATCCAGTACTCTTTACCCCTGGTAACTAAACCAATAAATAAGTAATGTGTAAGAATTTAAGTCGCATATACGTTTAAAGTAGCCATCAATAAAACGCAGGCAACATATTATGAGAATATTTATATAAAACCAAGCCTATTTGAAATATATTTAGTTGGTAAATATTAAGAATGTTGTTGCTAATAAACAAGGGCCATGTTGAAGATAATGAATGAAAATGGAAAAGAATTTAAGAATTTTTTTTTTTTTTTAATTTAACTTAAATTGCTTTTAAGTTGTTCTGACATGAAGTAAACTTGCATTTCCCAAAATTCATGCTCCTCGCCTGTCCGCCTTTTAATACATACTGGCTGTGTTGCGGTGTGATGTAACAAGTCCGTGGAAAGAAAAATTGGGAAGTGGTCAGATGTATCATCAATCAGAATTTTAGCAATGCAATTTTTCAGAGGAAAATTTGTGAAGATGATGTCTTATAATGGTGGCAGAGGTAAAACTTTTTCTTGTGGGCTTTATAAATGCAGGCAGTAGAAAATGGGAAACCAAGATATTAAGAAACTCAGAAGTGGATGGGTTGTATTTATTGTCAAGGTTGATATTTGTAGGCGACCATTAAAAATATTCTTCTGTTTCGCCTGGTTATATGGCAGAGGAACCTGTTTAATTCATTGTTGAATATGGTGACACTTGCATTTGGAGGGCGGTATGTGACTCCTATTAAAACGTCGTTTTGTTTGTTGAATTTGATTGTGATCAGGAGGAATCTAAATGAGAGGATGTTCAATGAATCACCTTCGATAACAGAAGTTAACAATGTCATTGCTAACAAAATTCCAGTTCCACCTCCTTTTCTTCCAACACGATCTTTGTGGATGAATTTATAACCGGACATCATAACATCAGAATTGCAGTCACTAAGCCATGTCTCGGTTACACCCACTATCTTTGCCTTGGTATGATGCGTTATCATGGAGAAGTCAGTGATCTTTTTCTGGAGGCTTCTGCAACTAACTTGGAGGAGGGATAAATATTTTTTCGACAATGAAGCTGAGGTTATGTAGAGTTCTTATGGGGTTAGATTGGTTTTATTGTCGAGGTGGTAAGAACCGAGAAGATTAACATCAGGATCAATATTTGCATCAACATCTAAACAAGAGGAAAAGAAGTCATCAAATCCAGAATCTGACAAAAAATAGTTTATATTAAAAAAATTAAAATCGTTTGCTTCAATTATTTCAGCCATTATTAACAAATCTATTTAATCCACAGAAAATGAACGAGAGGAAATGAAACTTTCTTGATAAATCAGCTTAGTTACTTTTTGCATCTGAAAACTTCTGAAATATTTTAAAGTCAAACCATAAAACTAGGGCTGCAGATCGATTAAATGATACAGTAAATGATATGTAAAAGACGTACTTCGATGATATTTTAACTCGCATTTATAAACTACATGTTGCAAACTACAACTGAGTTTGATTTGAAAGTAAATTTGCGTCCCAAAATCGACCACCAGTATTACTTGTGGCCATCTTTTTTAAGCACAAAACGGCAAGTCTTCGTAAACAAAATTAATTATTATCGTTAATTATTTTAACTGCAAATTTTTTTTAACGCATTAATCTCCCGTTAATCCTCCAAGGATTTTAACTGGTTTGTCCGATTCTGTGCGCTCCAGGAGGACACCCTTGTCCAGATGGAAGAGAACTTTTTGATATGAAGAAAAAAAAAGAAATTGAAATCTGAACATTTTCATTCCATTCGAGAAGATCTCTGAATTAATTTTAGTCAAGTGTTATATAAATTTTTGAACTGCCACCCTGTCCTCGCAGCAACCTTCTTGACCCGAACACCCTGTCTCTCGCGATCGCCGTGGTAAAGCTGACCACTATGAGTCGAGGAGTATTTTTGGAACCAGGTATTCTATATCCGGCTGCTATGTCAGCATCAGTGATTTCCTCTCCAAGTTGTCAAAACTTGCAGCAATCAACCACGGTTGATATATAGAAATATTTATAAGCAAGTAGAGAATTGGTTTGTGTATAGACCCATCGTCAGTCTCAACTGGGGCAGGATTCCGGAATCCCATCTATAACTAGATTATTTGACCTTATGTGGATCTCCAGTTGGTATAACTAGATTATTTGACCTTATTTGGGTCTCTAGTTGGTCCACTTTGAGTTTGAGGTTTTTGTTTTCCTCGAAAATAATCTTTATTTGTTCGACCACAGGCTGGAGCCCTTTTTTAACTGCTTCTGCAACAAGCCTGGACATGGACTGTTCTCTTTACTTATCTTTTGAAAGAAGATGGGCAGTAATTTTCACCTGAGACGGTCAGCGAGACTGTTGACGACAACTTTATCATCAAACTGTTGTTCCAAGCTTTCCTCTTGTTTGGCTGTTTTGGAGTTTGGGGGGGCAATTGTTTTTGTACCAAATACCAATTTGAATTCAAATAATTTGTCAGTTCAATAAAAGGATCTTAACTAACAACACTATACAAACACATTAAAAATCAATCACAAGCTAATGTTAAAATGTAATGTAATTTTCAAAGAAATCTTATTCGCAGAGGTTTTTTCAAAGCATTTAGTAGTAGATTTATAAATCTTTAGTAGATTTAGTACTACTTTACTAGTACTAAAGATCTACTAGATAATTTAATAAAATTTATATTTATAAATCTACTACTCTAGAAAATCTTCCTTTGGTCCTTCAATGCTTATGATCATACAATGAGTTAAAGTTTTTGGTATCATTCTATTTCTTGCCTTGTTGAGTATCCTGTTCATTGTACTAAACGATCTCTTAGGAGAGAGAGGTAGTTGTTACTGGAACAACAAGAAGGATTTCACAGAGCGCTTGTAACTCGCAGTACCCCATATCAGCTTCCAATAACTTTATCAATGGGCTTTCGTCTGCTTTGTATCTTCCGCAACTAACCATAGACTTTATGAAAAATGTAAGAGATTTCAAATTCGCTAGTACAGTTTCTGCATTAAGAATGGGAAGTTGTTACAAAAATTAATGACTTCTTCGTCTGGCAGACCTGACATTGATCGAAAGGTCTCAAATCAATATAATCCCAATCGATTTGTCATTAAATCTGTCTTAAATTTCTTTGATGACACTTTCATAATACTTCTTCATAGCTGTTAATATAAATTTTTACTTTCATTCATAATTTGGCAGGTGATTTTGAAACTTTCATTTCTGATTTCACGCAAAATTCCTAATGATTCAAAATTTCCCCCTTCTTTGTGGATATGCTACCATGTTATAAAAATGGATTTTAAGCTTATGAAGATAGCATTCACTATTATAAGATTCATGAAAAATAGGCTTGCAGAAAATTCATATCCTTACATCATACGTGATTTTAAATGGTATATGAAATTGTAAGTGCACACTCACAAATAATCCAAAGTAATCCAGAAATAAAGTCTTTGTCTGTTTATTAGCGCTCTACACAAATGGGAAGACAAAACTAAAGTTGAAGAAAAATATAAAAACAAACTTAATTTTAAACACGCGAAAAATGGACGATAAATAAGGAAAACTATGAAGCATGACCAAAGAGCCTTTAATAATAGCAATGGTTTATGAAACCCACAGCGTTAGCAAAGTGACATTATATGGCGGAAGGTGCAAATACTTTTTATATCGCTCACTGGTTCTACATTCCAAAATAAAACATTATGTTTTCAAATTAGGGCAACGAACTAGATTATTTGACCTTATGTGGGTCTCCAGTTGGTCCACTTTGAGTTTGAGGTTTTTGATTTCCTCGAAAATAATGAACAAATGTAGCAAGTAGCAAGTGTTTTGATCCGTCTTTACAGCTCGGCTTGTTTTAATTGCAAACAACACTGGAACTATAATTGAACTACAAATGTTGTCAACAGTTTTAATGCAGATGATGGTTCATTTGTGGAAATGTGTTGACGGAAAATTCTATTTGCTGTTGTAAGCCATCTTGCCCGGATTTTGTCTTGCAAGTTTTTGACAGCAGGTTCCACTGACTACACTTTGACAGATCTCATACAGATATTTCTGGTCTGTATGTTGGTCAACCTTTAACTGTGGCCCCATATCGATCATTGAATTTGACAGTTTTGGTAAACGTTTTCTTGTTTACCCGCTTGTTGCTTGAGAAGTGGTGGGTTTAACTACCATTTGGATCTCTTCATGGTCATCGTATCAAAATGTTGATCCTGTCTCAATGTTCTCTTCACTTTCTGTTGTCACGAATCACTATCAATTGTATCAATTGGCTTGATTTTCACCATCAAAATCAAACTTTATTCGTGCTATATTTTGTTAATTCAGTTTTCTTTCGTGGCAGGTAAACTTTTTCAGTTTACCTGATATAAACTTATCCGTTCCAGCAATAAATATATATATTTCTAATCTTTCGCTATTCTGTCAAAACTGTTGTTCTTTTGGAACCTTTCGAGCTTTCAGGCACTTTCTGGCATAAATTTGCTTTATCGAACAGTTTTTTTTCTATATTTTTTTTCATAATTCTGAAGCTTTTCAATATACTTCCTTTCATCTTTGCGTCCCTTGTATTGCTTCACCAGTGTTCGAAACTCGTCATGAAACGTTCTGATCAGCTTAATTACATGTGAGTGTGAGTTATTCCACAAAGCATCAATTTCAACAGTGCAAATGTTGGCTATTTGACTGACAGATTTGAGCCAGATTGCCTTTCGCTTCTGGTAGTTGCTGACTTACTGAAAGTGTCTCATGACATCCTTGTAAGTTGGCATCACATTAGTTGCAATTTTTGAGCTAGATTGCAAATAATTGTTTATTAACGTCTGTTGCTAGATGATTATGACGGTGCTCCCGCAACGGGATTCGATTCTGTGCTGCCAGAAGTCGGAAGTCTTAACCATTAGACCATGCGGGAGCACAACTACTGTTCGATTGTCATTATAATTATTGTAATTGTATTGTAATAATTGTAATTATAGATCAGCTTTTGCTTAATCTGTTATTGGTTCTCGTCCGATTGTTTGCATGGGTGGTCCCAAGGTCTACGCTAATATTCCAAATATCGTCAGCCTTCCAAACTTATAGCTTTTAAGAAAGCTCTAAAACATTTCAAGACAAACTCGTAATTCATTGATTGCAATTTCATTATTCATTTACTGTTTAGCAATTGACTTTATTTTGCATTTGATTGAAACTCACTAAAATTTCCATACCTGGTAATAGGACGTCCACTAGTGGGAGTTTTCCCTTAGGACGATCCTTTCCTTTTTTGAATTCACACTTATACATGCGTTTTTCGTGTTTCAATAAAAGGTTCTAAAAAAAGGAATTTGAAGATTTGCTTCATAACAATGAGAATATGGCTACTCCATAAATGATTTCGCTCAAGAGACCAATAATTAACTGTGCATATTGCACTTGCAATTTAACTCCTAAATGAATTTGACATGGCACTTTTGAACATCGCCGACTCATCTATGACTTATGCCTTTGGTAAAAAAATAGTTTTGCTTATTGCATCATTGAAACTTTTTCATGTCATCGAGAACCCGCGGTCACATCTTCCACTCAAGAAAAATGCTCCACTAGTGACAGGCTGTACTTTTTCGGCGACCCTGGAATTACCTGCCTCCTGAAATCATTAACTCCACATTTCTCTGATGCTTTAAATCCTGTGTCTACACAACTGATATTAGCTAACATCTTAAATAATTGATATATTAATCCGCTATGGTGAGAATTTGATACCACAAAACCTTCACTTCCAATCGACTGCGTTCAGGGAGTCCGTGACTTAAATGCTGTTTAAAGTCATCAATTAATCTTTCTAAATTATTAATTTAGGCCTCAATCTTAGTAAAGGTAAAGCCAAGATTTAAAGCGATAGTTTTGATACGAACCAGGCTTCA
The DNA here is from genome assembly GCA_011800805.1 of Hirudo medicinalis. Lineage (NCBI taxonomy): Eukaryota > Metazoa > Annelida > Clitellata > Hirudinida > Hirudinidae > Hirudo > Hirudo medicinalis. Next base: position 23,645 of record MPNW01000464.1, read on the forward strand.
TTAAGTTACTGAAGATTATAAATTTATTCGGCAGATGTCAGCCTATACATTGCAAATTTCTTATACACGTACTAAAGTGGAATGACGATCTAAAATTATGAGACATTAATCATTAAAATTGATCAAGGCTGAATACTAGTTAAAAAACTGAAAAGCGTTGATTTTGAGGTCATCGCAGACAGTGCATCATTTTGTTAATTAATTTCTCAATAACTACAAAATAACCATCATGTCCATCTAGATTGAATTTATTTCATCAGCAAAAATTATGTTGGTCCAACCTTCTGTCCTTGATAACATTGTTTTGGCCCATTGAACTCTGGCAATTTTGTGGTGTTCTTGCAAAGCTGAACCTTCAATCTCTTTTCTTATTTTAAAATCTTACTGGCATTTAAGTAATTTATTACTGTATTCTTAGAAACAGTTAAATTTGATTCTGTTCTTAGCTGGTTGGCAGAAAATTTACCCAATGATGCTCTCCTCACCAGCAGTCTCTCCTGTTTGGCAGACAATTTCTTCTTTCTTCCCGGAAATTTATTGGTTCCATAGTCTTCAGGAGCATTCAAATAATTCGAAATAACACTTATGGACCTCTTTAGCAATCCTCGATCTTGAATAATTTGGCTTTCCTGGAGGCTTCAATCCTCCCCGTCTCATTTTCGGGCAATGTTTTACCTCTACCCACCACTAAACTAATAATAATAAAGTAAAAAAGAAAATTTCTTAAATCTATCATGTTAGTAGATCACAGAAACCTTCTTTGAAGGTCATTTGTACCTTGTTAAATTATTTGTATAGGTCATATGCAAACTCCTTCCTATCTTTTTTGGACGGCCCAAAAACACACTTTAACGTAATTTACGAGTTTTAATTATTCTATGAAGTCGACATTTTACAAGATGTTTTATATGTGGTAAAGTGACCTAATGTCCAAATTTGAATAAATTCCAGTTTGATAAACGAGAAATTTGCATAAAATATTCACTTCCTATCTATATTGGCCGGAGTTTATGAGATATTAATCATTGAAATTGATTAAGACTGAATACTAGTTAATAGACTTTGAAAAGTGCCGATTTTTAGGGCAGCTGCTATAGATTTGACGGCATGCTAGTCAGGAGTATGGTCGCGAAAAGATTTGCATCAATTTTGTATCACTTTTTTGGCGAAATTATTTGTCTAAAATAGGCCCATGACTTTTGTAAGTGTGGGGATAAATCTGAATAAGCCTGATTTTTTGCCTCTCCGCTAACATTTTGTATCTCGAATGATTGAAAATATGGTGAATTTTATTACGTCAGTGTTATTTTCGGAACGAAAAACGAAAATTAGAAATATTAAACGAAGACGAAAATAAAAACTAAATTTATTTCTCCGATGAAAACGAAAATAAAAACTATAATTATTTATGAAACGAAACTAAAATAAAAACTGAACTTTCAACTAAAGCGTTTCAAACGAAAATAACTAAAATAACAAAGCTCCGAATAATGCTTAAATAATTAAGGATAATTATTCGGATTATTGTTGAAATAGTTTTGTTATTTGTTCTATGTTATGTGGTTCTAGGGTACTCGTAAGTTGGTGAGAAGTTGCAGCTAATAGCTAGTAGTGGTGAAGTTGTCGATAGAAACTTTGTTGTAGAAATACTGTAGTTAGGTTCCTTAATTGCTTAAAGTTGGCAGTTATATTCGTTGTTTATTAAACTATTAACTATTGTCTTCGTTTACTTCCATAACTTTCAACAGCATTTTAGAAATCTATAATATAAAACAGAAAGCCAAATTCGGCAGTAACTAAACATTTTTTCAAATGAACTATTAACATGACTTTGTCAAGATCGCAAAAAAGAAAACAGAGTCTGGCAATATTTCCAATATTTGTCCATCTTGCGAGTCATCACAAAAGATTATTTCAGCTCATGTAGGCCTGTATGGTCAATGGAATCTCATTTTCTAATTTTGTCTTGTATTGTGTTTTTTTTTGTAATTTGACCATGAAAATTATACGTAACACTTCAAATTCTCAAGGGGCCCATTTTGATTTTATTGCGTGGGAGCCTGCCGTTTGAAGTTACGCCACTGGTGGCGAAACATTAACTATTCAGATATTTTCTCGGTAATTGATTTCACATCCCTATTGCCCTATGTAAACAATTTGCAATTCCTAATCTAGTTATTAAATGGAAAAACAAAACAAAGAACACTGCTCTTTCGCCCTTCACGATGGTGGCATGGATTGTTTGTAGGAGCACCGTCCCAATCATCTACTTACGTAATGGATTTTAACATCATCGAAACGTTCTCTCGAGCTCGTAACTCAGCTTTCGTCCCTGCGGTGTTGCAGTGGTCGAGATGGACTTATATTAAAATAAATAAATGACAATAAATTTATAACTCAATAAAATATAAAGCAAATACGTATCCTTAAATATTACTTTGACAACAATCCGTGCGTGGCATCGAGATGAAAGCTACGCTTAAATTTGTTTCAAACAATAGAGTGTTGGTATAATAAATTGAGAGCATAAGTATTAATTTATACCTAGCAATTGAGAGTACGTCATTTTATGTTTATGAAAATTTGTAGAGGATAAGTTTAAGCTTTAATGTTCTTGATATGAGCGTAAGAATTAATTATTTCTTTCAGCACCATATTATTTAAAAAAGGCCTAAAATGTTATTTGTGCCGACTATCGATGAAGTTAGCCGGGTCCGCATGAGCAAATTGCTCGTTGCGCTGAATGCCATTTATGCCATTTTCGGCTTTCTACTCTTCAGAACCTCTTTGAAACTCCTGTCTGTTATCCTTAACTTTAACAAACTTTTTCATGTTTCTTACGATAATTATCTTGTCTCAATTTTTATTTTTTGCGGCTTGACCCTTATTGCCGGTAGCTTGGCGTGCATGTACTTCTTTCTAAGTGCTATGATCCCTTCGCAAGTTAGCACCTTACATTATTTATAACATTAAATCTTCACAATTTGTCATTTCATATTTTTGTTTATATTCCTCAGAGAATTAAGAATTTGCAGAAATACTTTCACCTGAGATTATATATGGTGCTACAGTCAATAATTATTTTAGTCTGCGTCAGTCTCATGCCAAGAGAGAGAAATAACTTGAAGGCTTCCATCGAGGTACGAGTAATGCTTTCCAATTCGCCCAACTGGTGTTTTAAATGTCTCTGTTACTGTGCTCAGCATGGCATAATGGAATCCATGAAACAATACAAAATAAATTTGGAGAAAAAAAAGTTGATAGACTTACTTCAAATGAAATATTCCTGTTGTGGTAGTGATAAATACTCCGACTGGTTCCAGGTAACTACGATTAAAAAATTTTTGAAGTTCATTTTGTTAAGTGCATTTTTTCCGAAAGCAGATCGCTTGGAACTCCGGTGAATTTATGGCAGACCTCGAAAAAAAACTTAAGTCGGGTCGATATTCAGAAGATGATGTTCCATTTAGTTGCTGTGACCCAGACTCTTCACGTCCTTGCATCAACAGAAGAGTGCACGACAACAGCGCCCATCCAGCGTATGACTTCGCTGTTGATCTCACTCTCCACAAAATTGGATGCAAGTAAGTTGAATTATTTTTGCTAAAATGACAGCGAAATAACGTTGTTTTTGGTTTTGTTTTAACGTTTACATTCTGAATAATTACAATCGTATTCCGATATGGGATACTTGATTTTAGAACGCTACTTGCATTGGTACCTGGACTATAATTTGATTACCACGAAAGTTTTATTTATTGTTTCGTTCTGATTACTGAGCATACATTAAACAATGGTAAGTGATACAACAGCAAAATATTTAAGAAATCAACAAGGTTTACTTGCGAAATTACAGACATCCAATTCTTATTTTCATCTTACTCTCATTAAACGTACAGTACTTGTGCTTATTGGGACTCGGTCTTCAGTATTTGATCCCATGTTTCGCTGTATCTACAATCAAATTAAAATATGGCATCCCAAGCTGAGAATACTTTCGACAAGAAAGTACTTTAACTTGCATTCAAACTCTGGAAAGAAGTTATTAAAAAGTTAAGGATCCCGAACTTCATAAGAATGTTGAACCAAATTCATTGATTTCTCCATACTGAGGAAGAGAAGCTTTACTGAAAGGCAAACAGGCCTCCAAAGACTATATTAACACCATCTCCAGCCAATGTTCTCTATCGTGGATCTAAATCTTATAATAAATATTTGGAGGATTATGGCAAGGGCAGGTAAACCATAATATACCACAACCTATAGCCAATTCATAACCGATTCACCTGCCTCATCAATGATTATGACCCTTCACCTCTCCTATGTACCATTGGCACATTTGTGCCAATGATTAAATTTTCTCGTTTGCTGGGTGAGCAGGTGAGAAGCATTTGTCCTCTGCTCACTTTTGAATAAAATAAAATAAAACTAATATAAAATGATGAGAAAGAATATTTAAATGTTATGGAGTTGAAAGAGGGGTCAATTAAAGCTGTCAATGAATTGAATACTTTGAAATAACAGGGACACAATACATCGGATTGACACTTTATTTGAATTAATGACTTGGAACCCTTACCATGCCTTTCATTACAGGAAAGTTCTAGTGATATGCGTTAAATTCGTCATATCTTTAACTTTTTTGGTTTGCGTGTAGACACCTAAATTAAATATTTTTTCGCTACACCATAATATAATCGAACATATATTTTATATTTTTATTTTTAATGTATATAGAGAGTAAAAGTTAATTTATTACTAATGTGAAGGATGCGATTGCGTTTCACTACAAACAAGATTCATGCGAGGCTCAATTAACGCACATTGCCTGCTCAAACATTTGAAGTCTTTCGCGTTTCTTTGATTTCATTTCTGTGAGTGCCGAAGATCCATGCTCACAAAGGGCATAAACTTTCAAATGGCAGAAGTAATTCTATGAACTTGTTGCTTAATTGGGGAAAGTTGCTTTCGACAGAAATCAAAAATTCCGAAAGCTCTTTGCGGCAAAAAAATCTTTCGTAAACGAGGTCATTTCTAAAATCAATAAAGTTTTGTTTTTGGTTCCCATGTGGGATTTGTAACATCGCTTGCGATGAAAAGATTTTTACCCATTCCAATTTTGACACATCAAAAACTATCAAATACATCAAATAATTTGTATATAAGAATATAAAAGTGTTCTGTAACGAATACAACAAATTTAAAGCGATTGATTTTTTTTTATTCTCTTTGAGAAATTAAAATCTGGAAATTCGAAATGAAAAAACTAAAAAAAATATCGTTTTTCAAATAATTCAATTAATTTCTTTTTGTTATCACCAGAATATTTTCGCGATACCCCGGTCGGCCGACAATGCTACAGACAATGCTTTATCTTCAGACTACGAAACAAATTTCAGAATTTAATACATTTTCAATATTGAATAATATTTAATACATCCAAATTTGAAAAAAAAATCCCGTCAAAAGTTATGGTAAAAGAATCACGTAGCTCGCAAGTTGATGCCGACCACTATATACTGCTAAATCTTTATTTGAATTTGTAGATGTTATCATCTGACATAATTTCGCAACAAGGGACGATTGCAACGTTAACTTTACATCTTCTCTTTACAAACATAACCACATACAAAACTATTATAAATATAAATCATGACCATGTTTGTCAAAAGAAACAACTTCCTCAAACGATTCATGCATATTGATCTTGCCTAGCCTTTGTATCAAATAATTACCATTCCAATTGGTTACTTGTTCATATAGGTAGACGGTCTTGGGCTCCACCGCCTGCGACCTATATTTGTTCATTTCTAGATTACTTTGAGAAATTAGTTTTGAAAACCCTGTAGTGAGTGAGATACATTCATTCATTGATGATATCTTTCTTGTTTGCCATGAGCTTGAAGATGGCCGCATTTGCGATGTATTAAAATTTTATTAATGACTATTATCCATGCATTCTTGGATGCTCGCCTTATGACTCATGCCCACTTCTCGTTTACTAATAACAATATACTAAATATTTACCAATTCAATCATTTTCAAATTTCCACTTTCATATACAAATTTGACAATAATAAATTTCGTATATAAATTTGACAATAAATAATAATTTACGGTCATTATTTCGTAACTACATTGTGCGTTTGAAGATAATATATTTCGTTGCAGGGAAGCAATCGAAAGATACATGGACTCAAGATGTTTCTGGCCACTTATTACTTCCATGTCATTCTTTTTGATTATCTATCAACTCAATTTCATTTTTGCTAGCTTCTTGGATACTTCGATTCGAATAGCAAAATCGTTCGGAGATATCAAAAGTGCGGCTCCAGTATTTTGTTGTGAATGTTGTTTCAAGTCCCCTAGTATCTCCATACCTGGAAATTGCGCCTCCGCTCTCTCATCTGATTCGTGCAATCCGTTCTACATACCAAGTTCTAGATGCCGCAACCAGAGCAATGTCGGTTACGATCGAAATGCATCCAACAGTTACATTTCCGACATCAATCGTGGCGAAACCTTTGAAGCCTCTGCAAGTGAGAACTCTGTTTTCTCAAAAAATCAGGAGATTAGAAAGACCTCAATAAAAGGAATTGTTCAAAGCGATGTTGTACAACCATCTAAGCTGAGACAAATCATCGTCACTAGTAGCCTCCATTCAAGGTTATCCATTTCTCCAGAACTTAAAATTGTTAGGTCTCTTCCAAAACTTTTTAAATATTATTGATTACGCCTTGAAAAGCTAAAGATTCTGTTTTTTCATTCGTGTTGAAAAGTTGAGAATAAAGTCGTCAACTGAAAAGTGTTTTGTAATGATTGATGACATCATCTAAACTAAAAATTTGAAATCATAACAAATCTTAGAAAGTCGTTTTATCCAAATAATTCAACATATAAAGTTTCCAAATTTTGGATGAAAGGCTGAACTACCTTCTAAACGAACGACAATATGGCAACTCCTAAAATAACAGAACATTCTCGAAATGATATCAAGGTTAGGGCATAATAAATGTTTCTTTGCAGTACGTTACTTACTTATCTTGTTGGCTCCTAGAAGACTAGCGTCAGTAACATTCAAAATCGAGGGTCTAGAGTGAGGAATATGAATGCTATTCTGACGGATTTGATAGAGCTTTTCTGATGCAGAATTTAATCTTAAACAGATAATCGAAAAAATCTACCCTTTCCAATTAACTGCTGCATTTGCTCGAACTCACTTAGAATCATTATCATCACTGGACATTGACTCACAGCCATATCCATTTCGTCTGACCAACATTGTCTGCACCATTGGTTTGTTTTGTAAATTATTAAATGATGAATGTGATTAGTATCTATTGTTTAGAAGAATCCGTTCCACATAAATGTTACAGCTCAAAGTTCTAGCAGACAACCCTCGGGCAGAAGAAATCTTATCTGTGATTTCACAATTTGTAACATTGTTTCTGTATTTCATTTGTCTGGGGATTGGCTTGGTTTTAAGATCTAAATGATTTTAAAATTTTTTTTCTTTCAAATATCTGGTTCCATTAAATAAGGATTAGGAATTATTTCTCCACAAATTTCAAAGCTTATCTACTATTTCACTTTAGAAGTAAAAATTTTGTTGAACTGTGTCAGGTTCTAACTCCTCCTGTCGGGAAACTATCTTGTTTCGTCGTTAATGATCGAAAACCAACTCGTTTTTCAAAATAAAAATGTATTGGAAGCAAAGAAAACAGCAAAACAATAAGCAGATCGCAACTAAAGTACAATGATCGAATTTCGACGCACACCACTCGCACACTCGCTGATACAACTATCGTCTGCCTTCTTCGCGCGCTCACTCGACACCAATATCACC